>JAOTQR010066944.1:0-13528 GCA_025774065.1 Solanum ossicruentum | reverse complement strand
AGCATGAATATTGCTAGTGAATGCAGGAGGCAATATATTACCCTGTCTGCATTCCCAGCTAACAAAAGCCTTGTCTTGGCTTTTCTAGCATATACAATGCCCATGCTGTCATTTGTCATAATTGTCTTACAAAAATTAGTAGTTCTGCCCACATTCAAATTTCCCACTGATTCCTTTGCTATGCTATCGGCCACCTGGTTTTGCTCCCTAAAAGCATGCTCCAGTTGTGTTGTTCCCAACCTGTTCATCAAGTACCTGCATTCAGAGATTAAATTATCATATGTTAGGTTACCTTTCTCCATAACATCAGCTAATTCCTCTTAGAACAACTGAAAGAAATAAAGATACAATTGGAGAAAATTAAGTTAGAAATATTAGGTGAAAATAAACCCAAGAAAGTAAAAGAAACTAAAGAAAATAATGGTTATGTTAATGTACCAGGTTTAGGATGGCATCCGACTAATTCAGTTAATAATATGGATACAACTAAAGAACAAAATAATATACCCGAAGTAAAAGAAGAGAGATAAATCACTGCTATTTGGAGTCCCCTTAGCAGGCTCCGCACCTCAGCTTCAAAAGGTGTAGCATAGGGAATTGTTTCGTGAAATCATAGCTTCCAGTCTCCTTTACAATCATGAAACACTCCACCAATGCCCGTTGGGCCAGAGCTTCCCTGTACGACCCAATCTATGTTCATTTTATTAACACCTTCATCTGGAGGATCCCATTTCACATTGGTTGTGTGAAGGGTATGGGCTGTCATAATCTTGTGTCTTATAACATAAACATATTCAATGGCTTGGCCATAGACCATGTAATAATCAAGTTGCACTTTGGTGTTATTGAAGGTGTTGTGATTTCTATTTTTCCAGTGCCAAAAGCATAAAGGGATAAAGCAATCCCAGAGTAGGTTCTGCTTATGCTTTGCTTTCATGATGATTTTCCAATTGCTTTCCCATCCAATATTGGCTATGGTGGCAACACAAGGTATGGTGGGGTCGCTATTATTTCTTCTAACATCTTCCCAGAATTTCTCAGTTGTGCGACAATTGTATAGAATATGGTGTATATCTTCACTATGATGGTCGCATATTTTGCATTTTAAATCAACATTCATGAGCCTAGAGTTAAGGTGACAATTAGTGGGTAGTTTTCCATACATGAGGGTCCACAAAAACATTTTTATCCTGTTGGGTATATCAACTTGCCAAATTTGGCCAAAGTCATTTACAGTTCATAAGTTTGAGGAGACTGAGTAGTCAACAATTTATAAGTCGTGGAAAGGGTGAATTTCCCATAGTTAAGCCCCATACTCTACAATCTTTCTTGTTTTCTTGGAAGGCCATAGGTTGGTCATTGATGATTTCCTGAAGAAGATCAGGGATGGTAATAAAGAGCTCATCAAAGTACCATTGCCCATTCCTATAAAGGTCACTAATTTTAAGCTCTGCCTCATGCTGTTACAGGGTCTCGTGGTCATAACTTCTGATGGTGTGGGATGTTGTCAGCCAAACATCATCAAAAAATTGATGTTGTTTCCTTTGAATACAACCTATTTTGTAGCTGAAATAGTATCTTTCCAACCCTACTGGATGTTTCTCCAAGTTCTGGAGACAATCCTTTCAGTGGGTCTATCCAATGGTTGTTTTATACTTGTTAAGGAGAGTCTTAGCCCAAATCTTCCTAAGGTGTTCTATAATTCTCCATGTTAGTCCAGCCAACATTGCCTTATTTCTGATACCACATTTGTACAGGCCTAACCCCCCTTAATCCTTATTCCTAGTCATATTGGCCCAATCGACAAGGCAAATTTTCCTTTTCTCATCAGTACTGCCCCAAATAAAGTTCCTAGTGATCTTCTTAATAGTCTTGGTTATCTTTGTAGGAAGGTTGTTGTAGCTCATGATGTGGGAGGGCATGCTCTCCATATAGGACTTAGTAAGGACAACTCTGCAGCCATGTTAAGAGTCTTGCTTTTCCATCCTGCCAGCTTCTTTCTAAGGTTTTCAAGGATGAATTGGAAATCTTCATTAGTATGTTTTTTTGTGAAAATGGGGGAAGCCCAGATACTTGCCAAAGGAATGATACTCCTTGATACCTAGTGTGCTCATACGATTGGCAATGGTACTATTGGGGCAATTCTTAGAGAAGAAGACTCTAGATTTGGTCATGTTCACTTTTTGGCCAAACCTGGTATGAAAATTCTGAAGAATCTCTTTGATAGTGTGGTAACTTTTATCATCAGCTATAACAGAGAGAGTGAGATCATCAGCAAAGAAGAGGTGGGAAATGTATGGGCCATTCCTGGAAATCTTAAGGGGGTTCCAAAGTCCAGACATTACTTTGGCCTCAGTGTCCCTGGACAATCTTCCATGCAAAGAATATAAGGTAGGTGACATAGGGTCCCCACGCCTTATGCCTCTAGATGGGAGGAAAGCATCAGTCATTTTCCCACTGACAATAACCTCAATACTGCTAGTATTGACACAAGACATGATGAGATTGATTAGACTCGGGGGAAAATTGAAATAAAAGAGAGTGTCTCTGATGAAGGACCATTCAATCCTATCAAAACCTTTTTCAAGATTAATTTTTAGGATCATGTCAGCCTTCTTCTCTTTCATTTTCCCAAGATGAGAGATGGACTCTTGAACAATGATGGCATTGTCAGAAGCTCTTCTGTTGGCAAGAAAACTAGCTTGAGTGGGACTAACGAGATGGGGAAGGATGGGATTGATTTGATTGAAAATAGTCTTAGTGACAAGCTTATAGATAGTGTTACAGATGCCAATGGGTCTGAAGATCCTAAGGTTGTTGCTATCCGAGCTCTTGGGAATGAGGCAAAGAAGGGTTTTGTTGGCCTGAGTAGGTATCGAGGCGCTATTCAAGACATGTCTACAGAATTCGACAATCTTGGGACCCAGAATGTTCCAGCATTTTTGGTAGACAAATGGTGGAGATCATCAGGGTCAGGAGCTTTAAGAGTCTTAAAGGACCTAAGGGCCTGGGTGATCTCACTATCTCTCAAAGGGAAGGATAGAGTGGGCATCAGATTAGGGGTGATCCCATCAGTAGAGTAGGGAGGGTCAGAGGTACACTTCACTGAAAGAGCTTGGTCAGTTTGGTACAAGTTCCTGAAAAACTGGGCAATATGGAGAAGAATGTCATTTTGATTCTCATAGGTTTTCCCATAGTCATCCTCTAAGATCATGATTATGTTTCTTCTTTTTCTAACTAGGGTGTCTTTGTGAAAGAAGCTATTATTTGCATTCCCCCCCCCCCCAAGCCAGTTTATCCTAGATTTGGTGATCCAGAAGTCCTTTTCAGCTTTAAGCAAACAGTCATACCTGTTACTCAATTCACTCTTAAGGTCATTGAGGAAAGGACTATGGAAATAATGTCTAGACTTCTGAATTCCATCTAGCCTAGCCCTAATCTCTCTAAGTTGCTTAAACATGTTCCCAAATGTGTTCTTATTTCAAGAGATGCATTCTTTCTAAAAAGATTCGATAGAATGGACCTTGTCAGAATGGCTAGAAAAGACATGATTGACAAGCCCTTTAAAGCTGGGGTGGGTGCACCACATTGGTTCCATTCTGAAAGGCTTGGGATATCTACTTCTTTGGATAGAGTGAAGATCAAGCAATAGGGGACAATGGTCTGACTTGATAAGAGGAAGATGAGTAACCAGTGCGTCAGGATAGTTTTTTATCCATGAGTCATTAGCTAGACATCTATTAACTCTATCAAAAATGTGTTAGGCTTGGTTCTTGTACCTTTTATTGGTCCAGGTATATTTGGGCCCCTGAAAACCCAAGTCTATTAAGTTGCATCTTTGAATACAAGACCAAAAGGCTCTAACCCTGGAGATACTAATGTTATTTCCACCCATCGTTTCATCAGCATTCAGGACTTCATTAAAATCACCACCTAATATCCAATACATAGGATACTATTCAACTCATCCCAAAGAGTTTTCCTTTTTTTTAAGTCAGGGCTAGCGTAGATAGCTGAAAAAAGTCAATATTAAGGTGTAGGACATACCTTGATTTTCACATAGATGCCTTGCTGAGAAATAGAGATGTTATCTAGCTTGAGTAGCTCCTCCTTCCACATTACCACAATACCCCCGAGAGACCTCTACCACAGATTGGAATTGCAAATCAAACTTGAGCATCTCAGTAAGGTGTTTGTCCTCACACATCTTATTTTCCAGTAAGACTAGCATAGAAGGATTATATTCTTTCACCATGAATTCACAATTTCTCCTGAAGGTGGCACTGTTTGCTCCTCTGGTATTCAAATAATGAATCTAGTCATATTGGAGTAGTGGTAGTTCATTCACCATTCCATCACCTCCTTCCCTTTTCCAGTCCACCTGGTTGGGGTTAGGGCAATGGTATTTGGAGTCAGGGCTGTCTTGTTTTGAATATTCAAGCTATGTGTCTTCACTTGTTGTGGATAGTGGATTAGCATTAGTGCATTCGAGTCTGTCTCCAGTTCCTTTATCCAGAGCTTCTCCAGTATGCATTCCTCCGGAAGAAATTCTCCCAGTCTTGCTAGGATTTCCTCCATATCTTGATTGTTTTGTTTTAGTAGTAAGTAGGTTTAGCACTGTCCTGCCTGATTTAGACTTTTGCTCTTTTCTACTTCTTGATCTTGAGAGTTGAGATCCTTGTTCCCCATGTTTGACATGGGCACAAAATTTAGGGTCTGATTGTTGGGCAAGAATGGGAAGAAAGGTAGACTTTGGAAGGTTTGATTCATGAGTGCTCCTAGTTCCTGCATTGTTTCCATATTCATGTTGCCCATGAATAGCATGCTCCAAGCCTTTTACACTATTTGGGCTAGATATGCCGGGTTTTGGATAAGAAGGACCACCGAATTATTGTCAATCATCACTTTGAATGTCATCTACCTATCTCGTTGGCCTATCTCCAACCAAGAAGTGGCTTGGTGACTTTGTGGGAGGGGGGAAGTTTGAAGGATGACCAAAGCTTGAGGTTGGGACATTGGTGTTTGGTTTGGGGTTTAGGTCATGGTTGGAATTAGGGTTTGGGGCAGTGATGTTTAGTTGTTCTGAGTCATGGTCTGAGGAAAGGGTATTACCCTTTTCTTCTCTTCCTCCCATTAAAAGGACTTTGCACTCTCTTAGTGTATTTACTCCCATTGACATGACTTTGGTTGTCATTTTATTCTGAGAAATGTGATGATTATTTTTCTCAGGTAGTAAACACCTTGAGCCGGAGAAGATGGTGAAGTCTTAACTTGGTCGTGTTTTCGTTGACTTTGTTGGGTGTTGGTATCAGCTGTGTTTTTATTTTTTATCTCATTTATTTTTCCTTTACCCCTATATCTATCTTGGATTTGATAGATATTGTTGAGATTTTCGCCACTATCGACGTCATGAAGTTCCATTGATGAGGTTGTTGGGTGGTTGGTGTCATTAATTCCCTGGGGTCCCGCCCCTTTTGTCTGAAAGTCAGAAGACCTTTCCCTTGTTGTAGTTATTCCTTGCAATGACTTTGTAAGTCAAAGCTTGCTTGTTATATACCAAGTGGGTCGAGTTTCTTGGTAGGCTGTTGGGCCTCTCTGGAATATTGGGCCACTATTGACCATGGGGTATTTTAGCCTAAGGTTGAGATGGCCCATTTGCCTCTATCCTTTGATTTTTCCGTTGTCGTCCCCAATTCTCATTCGCCCATCGCTTTCCTGGAGATTTCTTGAGGACTTTTACTACCTCCCATCCATCCCCTTGCTTTTTTGGCGGAGTTGTGTCTTGGACAATGTCTCTCTAACCTGCCTCAGGAGTTGATATTCTACAATTTTGATTTGTGTGACCGATTTTACCACAAGTCAAACATAAAAGTCCTTCTGCTTCATAGATGACTTTCTGTCTGTGGGTTCCTATAATCACTTCATTTTTAACTAGCACATCTAAAGGGATTTTTACACAAATTCTTACGTATCTTCCCTTAAGAGTTTTTGAAGTGCACACATCAATTTTCAATAGCATTCCCAGGTTTTGCCCAACTCTTTCTAGGACTTATTTGTCATAGCATTCAGTTGGGAGCTGGGGCAGCCTTTCCCAAATGGCTGTATGGGTAATCATGGATGTCTAGGGGTAAAGTTGGGTTCCCATTTTCTCATAGTGGCAAATTCTCAGCTATGAACCAGGGACCTTCGTGTAGTGATTTGTTAAAGTTTTCCTCAAGGCTGAACTTTGCTATATGGTAGTCGTTCCCCAAATCAATCAGAACTAGGGGTTCTGTTGGGTACCATAGATCCATGAGTTTGCTCCTGATAAATGTGTGCTGGAATTTTCTCCCAAACACCTTAATGATGACAGACGATTTTCATGGTTCGTAGAGTTGTTAAAGATCTTCTTGAGAAAGGGAGATGGTGTTTACTTGTTGCGTGGTGTTTACTTGTTGCAGATCTGCATCTTCCACTTCCATCGCATCCTTACACTAGCAATCATACATTTGGATAAGATTGCTAGTCTTTCCCACGAGAATCTCTTTAAAGGATTGGGTTTTCCTATTGTCAGGGGGATTTGATGGTCGACATAGGGAAACAGACTGTTGTATTTCAGTAGTCATTTCAGAGAGAAATAACTAGGTAGTGTTCAAGGGGATGAATTCCTTCTCAATCCACATTGCTAGTTACTTAATAGTATAACAACAATTTTATTTATAATGAGGAAAAAGACTTGAAATAATGAAGAGGATTTATTAGATCAACTTTGTGATAGTTATCCATTATTAAGGTCAGCTGTGATCATTCTCAAATAGCACATACAATTGAAAGACTCTACCTACTGACAGTTATTTTAAGTTAAATTGTTTAGACTTTTCATTTTTATTGCCGTATTCTTGTTGATATGATGTGGACTTGGGATTTTGACTAATTTCTGCAATCAAAATAAAAATTTAGGTGAAAATGAAATACTTTTTATATATAAATTTTTATCGTCACTCATTTTCTTTTACCCCCTTTAAGATTCTGCTCTTGATCAAGATTTTCTCCTCAAAATTTTTCATATTTTCATAAGATAGTAGCTCATTAGGTGTTGATCACCACCAATGAAGATGAATCATAATATTTCAGTTTGAATTCTAACTTTCAAGTATAATTTTCAACTTTATCTTCAAAAGCTCTTATTAATTTTTTTTTATTAAATCTATGTCCAAACTCCAACTAAAAGCTTAGTAATTTAGAAATTGTGGACCTAGGCCTCTACGCTTTGGAAGTCTTTGTCCTCACTAAATGTTAAAAAATAGTGGCGATGGCAGAAGTATTTTTATGACTAATGAGGCATATCATGTCATTGTTACGTGAAAAAGTTCTTAAATACTTCAAATATATTTGTAGATTTTATACCACTACTACTTTTCCTGGGACATTAAAGGGTGAAAAAAGTTTCAAAATTAAAAAAAAAATGTGACTTAAGTTTTACGAATTAGGTATAGGTGACAAGTTTATAATTAAGTATTAATAATATTTGACCATTTTCGTCTAAGTCCCCAAGTTTTTTACACTTCAATCCGCTAAATAAAAATACCCTAATTTTCTAATTTGGGAAATGTTTTCAACTGCTACTCCCCTTTCTCCTCCAATTTCCCACGATCTTGTTGTTGTTGGTGGTGTTATTGTTGTTGTTGTTATTGTTATTGTCACCATTTTCTCAACATTAGAGCTTCAAATTTGGGAGGAAAAAAGAAATCAATTTTTGGGGCATTTGTTCATATAGTTTTGAAAATTACTTGAAAGACAACTTTTAATCATTATTATGACTAATCAAAGGAATGTGATGTTATTTATTTGAGTTTTGTGTTTTTATTGTTGTTTTTGTCATTGTTGCAATTCTTCACTGTTGACCTATTTTTAGTGACGTTGCAGCAGATGCTAAAATAGATTCAGCAGTTGCTGAATGATATAGAATAATAGTCGAAATATTCTTTTAGCAACTAGTTCACCATTTCCTGCAATAGTTTTCAATTACTGTTGAATGTACTGCAATATTTTTTGTATCTGATGTTTCAACTGATGAAGTAGTTGGTGAATCAAAATACAATAATTATTGTATTTCTGTACAGTTTTTTCATGTTGTGCTTTTAATTATTATTTATTTAGGTACCTTCAACATCATCAATAAGAGACAAATAATATTAGGAGTTGATTGTCATGGTGAATAGGTTGAGTCCAAAAATCATTTTATTTGGCATTGGAAAGATAAAGAAATGATCGAGATGATAGTGATGATTTTGAATTGAGATATCACGTATGAGAATTTTGTGAATTAAATTATTACCAGCTGTGAATTATACTATGATTCGAAAGATATCATCATCACTTGCATGCATTCTTGTGACGAACAACAGAGAGTGGCTCCATTTAGAATCAAAAAATTGAGTGAGTTTACGAATTTATTTGGAAGATGAAGAAAGACTCATTCTACGAGTATACATGGTTAAAAGGGTGTGGAGAACCAAAATATACATCAAAATCAAGAAATGTTGAATGATGAATGTGATGTGATGGATACAGATATTCTAGATAAAGTGAGTGGAGGTGCGCACATGCTGACTCCAAAAGTTGTTAGCATCACACCAACACACAATCAACATAGTTGAATCATGTTCAAGATGATGAAACAAATTTTTATAATAATATAATATTTAAGAATAAACAAGATTTAGATATTGCTTTCAAAATGGCATGTTTGAAGAAAGACTTTAGAGTCAAAAAAGTGATAAACTCACGTCTTGTATATTGTGTCAAATATGTACATCCTGAGTGCAAGCAGTGGCTAAGAGCAGTGAAGCTTAAAAGTTATGACAGATTTTACATTAGAAAGTATGAAAAGTGTCACACTTGTGGTTCTCAGCATCTGACGAGCCACAATCCACATGCTACGGCCAAAGTAATTGGTGCATACTTCAAAAATAAGTTTTCCAAGGGTAAAGGGTCATCCATGAGAACCTCACTTCGTGTTGAATTGGGATGCAAGGTCAGTTATTGAAAACTTTGAAAAGGAAGTGAAGTTGTGAAATCTTTGATAAGGGGAATACACGAGTATAAATATCAAGTGCTTGACGCGTATTGTTATATGCTTAGCACTGTAAATTCGGGGACCAAAACGACATTGGAGCTCAATGAAAATGGTAAGTTTGATTATATTTTTTTGTTGCCATGAGAGTTTGGATTCTTGGTTTTAGGCATAAGAGAAAAGTCATAGTCATCGATGGAACATTTTTAAAAGGCAAGTATGATGGAGTTTTATTGTCTGCTATTGCACAGGATGCTAATAAACATATTTTTTTGGTTGTGTTTGTATTGGACTCCGAGTGTGATGCTTCTTATCGGTATTTTTTTGAGCAAATGAGCAATTTTATGGATGATACTTCAGAATTGTTTGAATCGACATCCAAGCATAAAAAAATAATTTCAGTTGTCTACCCTTCTACTCATTATAATTGTTGCATATGGCACCTTGGTGAAAATATTCGAATCAATTTTCATAATGGAAGAATCATCTATCATTTTTACAAGGTCACACAAGCATACAACATAAGTGAGTTTAATGATCACTTCAATTAAATCAAAGATATGTTTCAGGGGCTGTCACACATTTTGAACAATTTTAATTTCACAGAAGGAGCAGAGCTTTTTTTTTCGAAAAATAGGTATGTGTTATTAGCTTTTGCATTTGTTCCATTAACTGCTACTGAAGTTGATGCAGATTTTGTTGCAATAACTGCTGCAACTGCTGCAATATCTTTAATGTCTGCTATAGAATTTTATATTTTAAAAAAATATTAGTTATTAATTTCTATAATATCTGCTGCAACATTTACAAGTTTAGTATTATGACATCAAATATCGCTGAGTCGATTAATGCACTTTTTGTTGTTGAAAGAGGAATTTTCATTCCTTCTCTATTTGATGAAATAAACAAGAAATTTGGTGGAAATTTTCATCAAAGACGAATAGAGTTCATCAATGCATCACCAACTTGGTCCCTTCGATAGAAGAGGTCATTGTAAAAAATATTAATTTAGGGAACAAACTATTGGTTCATCAAATTATCAATCATAAATATATTGTCTCCGGTCATGATGTAGTGGCAACGGTTGATCTTTATTGCAAATCTTGTACTTATAGAGTCGTTGATCTTGATAAAATACCTTGTTCGCATGCGATGACGATGCTCCGATGTCAATACGGTGAAGATTATAGAAGATGTATTTATGAGTATTCTTCTCAATATAAGGGAGAGACATACATTATTACATATATGGAGGAAATTAAACCGGTGTTGTCCAAAGAATTTTGGGAAGTTCTAGGGAGATTTTAAAAAGGGAAATACTTCCTCCACATGTTGTGCCGGGAAAGGTGAGAAAAAAGGCAAAGAAGAGGCGGTCAAGTGTTGGACAATCATTTTCAAGCAAAAAGAACAAATGTTCCATATGCAAAAGGATTGGCACAAGAAAACTACATGCTTAGAGCGAAATGTTTCATAAGAACTCACTTTTATTTTGTGTTTATGAACTTGTTTTGTATATTAATTTTATGCAAAATATTATTTGTATAATTAACATTTGTTATTTAATATTATCAGTATTATTGTTATTTGAATACATTTTTCATCAAATGCTTCAGGTATTAAGAAATTGCATTTTAAACTATCAGCAGTTTTATAATTATTGTTACTTAATTTATAATAATTGTTACTAATATTTCAACAATTGCTACTAACCTCATAGAAAATGCTACATAATTTACAGAAATAGATATACCATATATAGTATTTACTAGAGAGTTTCCCAGCAATTGCTATGAAGCTACAAAAATTGCTATACTTAATTTACAGAAATTGTTACTACCTTTACAACAAATGCTACACAATTCTCAACATAGCTAAAAAAATTCAACAACTGAATTACTTGTTGAGATATTTTACAACAATTGCTACAACTAGTTCAACAACTAGCCAACTTGCTATAACAAAATCAAACAAAATCTTTATCATTGACTTATTTCTAGTCTTGCATTGGACTAATATCACTACATTCATCCATAACCATAATCAAATAGACTAATTAATGAAAAAGTCAACTAAAATAAGTGTGATCTACTACTATGATCCTATTACTTGTGTAAGTACTATCTCAATGTATAAGATCATTACTGATTCTAGCGTTTAACTCGATATTAGACTAACTTCACCTCATATATTGTAAAACATATTGACACAACCAACTAATAATCAATTTACTTAATCACCATCACTTATATATGCAATTACTCAATAGATTGCATATTACTTGTCTAATTACCACCTCAATCTATAAGATCACTACTGAATCTAACTTTTTTATCTGAAATTGGACTAATACAATTCAATTTATCACTAGTATGACATTTTCATAGGTAATTATTCAGTATAAGTTGACTTGCTGAGTAAGTTCACAACAAATGGTAAGATTGTTCTAGCAAATCGTTAACTTACTGAGACATATTCACAGAAAATCTTAAGACTTCTCCAGCAAGTTATTGACTTGATGAGTCGTTTTACAACTGATACAAAGATAGCCCCAACAAGATGTTGACTTGCTATTATTTTCACAGCAAATGTTAAGATTATCCCAACAAGTAGGTCACTTACTGTGTCATTTCACGACGTATATGAGGATAGCCCCAGCAAGAGGATGACTTGCTGAGTCATTTTCAGAGCAAATGTTAAGACTGGCCTAACAAGTAGGTCATTTGCTGAGTTATTTCAAAGCATATATGAGGATAGCCCCACTAAGATGCTGACTTGCTAAGTCATTTGCACAACAAATATTAAGACTATCCTAACAAATAGGTCATTTACTGTGTCATTTCATAACATATATGAGGATAGCCTCAGCAAGATGCTGACTTGTTGAGTCATTTTCACAGAAAATGTAAGAATGTCATAGTAAATAGGTCACTTGCTATGTCATTTCACAACATATATGAGGATAGCCCCAACAAGAGGCTGACTTTCTGAGTCATTTTCACAGCAAATGTTAAGATTGTCCCAGCAAGTAGGTCACTTACTGAGTCATTTCACAACAGATATTTCTATAAAAGGAGATATTTCTATACATAAAATATCTATCATCAACATTCCAAAAAATCCAGAAAAATACGAAAATACATATGTTTATAAAATAACTATCCATCATCAACATCCCCAAAAAGACTAAAAGAAATAACAAAATATTCATCATCCAAACCTTAAAAATGTTCAACATCCAAACATCAAATAATACCCATCATCCAAACATTAATACCTATTGCCCAAACATTAAATAAATACATTATCCAAACATAAAATAAACATCATCCAACATAACAACAAATAACATCATCACATCAAGTGTTGCTCCTCCACAGATACTGTTGGTTGCTACTTCTCTGCAGCACCTGCTGCTTGTTGTTCCTCCATCACAACTGCTGCTTCTTGCTCTTCTCTAACTACTGTTTCTTGGTGCTCCTTCCTAGCACATGTTGCCATTTTCCTTGCGCTCATGAGTGCTTTTGAAACTTGTTTTCACCTCCTTTGCTCACAAATAGGAGTATGCGGTGACACCACCTTTGATGATGAGATGATACCTCTTAGCTAAAGTGAAGTAGCTAAAGTGAGTAGGCTTCACTTTAGTGAAGACCATATGTTTTGGAGGTGTAGCTAAAACCGTCACCTTTTTCGCTTTAGAGAAATCAGAAGGGAGTTTTAGACCCCTGGTTACATTTTTTGAACATTTTCTCCATTTTAAACTTTGAGAGTTCATTGATTTTTCGAAAGCTTTTCATGGAGAAAGGTATTTGTATCATTACCCATTAATTATCCCTTTATTTTAATACTAAATTTGGAGTTTTAAATTGAGAAAATTGGGGATTTTTCATGAATTTGGGGTTTCTATGAAGATAGTGATGATGAGCTTACTTTAGCTGCATTTTTTAGTTGATTTTCACTACTGGTTTCCTGATCATGAGAGAAATATTAAGATTTTGACCCTATTTTCAGATAGTGAATTTTTTGACAAATTTCCCCTTTTCTCCGAATTACTTGATTTTGGCGTGGTTAGCTTTAAATTATGATTATGAATTCATTTTTGAGTAGATTGTGGCGCTTTAGATTCTATTCAAAAGGGGAAGAAACCTTTTTTGGAGTGATTATTAGTTAACTCGAGTGGAGTAGATTCTATATTTAGTAAAGTTTAGTTGAACTCGGCATTTTTCTTTCTTTGTGTAAATTTAGGGATTAAGGAAATGAATTAACGAATATAATTGGGTAATGGAGATGTTGATGTGATGATATATCTAAATTGACTCTTGAATTTATATGTACTCGATATGATAATGACTTAATAATGTGCATTGAGCTTGTGATATAAATTTGTTGAAATGTAGACGTCACGGCCCAACCTAGGGTCGTGACCAGTGCCCGATAGGGGCACCTAGACACATACTAATCCGAATTTCCTCATTT
>JAOTQR010066912.1:0-13531 GCA_025774065.1 Solanum ossicruentum | reverse complement strand
ATTAGGTGGCGACTCTGTGTCTTTTCGAATCTCGAGAATTAATTTTGCTTAAATTAATTAAGTTTAGATTGATTCTCAATTTTTGAATAATTTTTCTTAAAGTCGGTCATTTTTCGGCATAACACTCAAAACAAAAACAATTTATATTATTGATTTCATGTATATGAATGTCTATGAAAAATTTTTGGTGGGACTAGAAATATCGCTATCTCTTCCTTCTAGGCAAAAATGATAAGTTTTAAAAAAATTTTTATAATAAATTTAGTGATTGAAAATTTTATAATATTTCAGTTTAAATAGATTATTGTCACTTTTCTTCATTTTGAATGTATCATTGCTTTATTTTTGTATATGATTAATAACAGCAGTACCGAATCAAATCAAATGGAAACTGATAACAACGAAACTGATAAATATATATTATAATTAATTGATTTAGTATTCAAAATTTAAAAATTAAATTAAATTAGTTTTGTTTTGATTTTGACCAATAACTTACCCAAATTGATCCGTGAACTCCCCTATTTGCACTAGTTCAATAGATGAAACAACAATAACATGTCCAGTCAAATTCCATAAGTGGAATTTGGGGAAGGTAGAATGTATGCAAACCTTACCACTACCTTATAGAATAAGAGAGATAGTTTTCTAAAACTCTCTTTTCAAAAACTCATAAGTAAAATAAACTAGATATGATAAAAAGAAAATTTAATAGATGAACCAACAGATAAATTTTAGGTAACGATTTTGAATATGTTAGAAATAGTTTTACCTCATCAAATAAAAGTGTAAAACATTGGTAAACTCTTTTTCACTTTTCACAATTGACTTTGTAACATTAACCTGCTACTACTGGCAAAAAGATCACACTGAGTGACGTTTTAAGCTTTAATAGTCACACATTGACTTATAATATCAAAAGTTCACATAGGATAGTCATAGCCCCACATATGTCATATTTTTCTTCTTCCCTTTTTCATTCAATATATTATCGAACGATTATTTTAAATTTACCCGTAGAGTCTTATTTAGAAAAAAATATTTTTTATCAAAAATATTTTTTATATTTTTTTAAATTTAAATATTTTTTAAAAAATAAATAATCTTATTTATTACCCCACATCCTTTGACGAGGACCACATATGTCAATTGACTTTTACCTCTTTTATTTTTTTAAATTGCTTTTTGGTTGAGGTAACAATCCTGCCTCATTGACTCCTTAAGTATGTTATCTTGAAAAGTAATTTTTCAACCACTTCAATGTATTTGAATATTTCGTTTAATTTAGACGTTTGAATCTAGTTATATTTTAATTAAATATTTTAACTTCTATTAAATCATTTGAACTGTATACTTTCGACTCGAGCTTTAAGCAAATTTTGTGCGTAATTTTCATTAATCTATTAGATATTGTAACTAAATTAATCATATAAAATATATATCATTATTTCAATTATATACATAAATCTCAACTTAAAACATATTTTGAATTTTATAACTTACTGAGATGAATACGTATAATTAGTAAAACAACATATTTTATATGGTTTAATTAAATACTTAATAGATGAACGAGGAAAAAAATAAAAAACTTAAACATAAATTTTTTAACTAGAACTCTTTATTAAAAATTGATGAGTTCAAATGAAATATATTGACAAATTTAAGGAATTGATAATATATTAAGTCATTTTTTTAAATTTTAATTACTTTAAGAACATAAATTAATTTCTCAAGATCTGCAACATGCTTTGCACTTGACCTAAAGATCCACACTTAATCATGTAACATCATCATGATGTGCCGATTAAGTGGCCAATAAGTTTCTTTTATAATTTTTATTTTATTTTATTTTATATGACATATTTAATTTAGCATGATGTTTAAGAAAAAAATATATTTGAATTTTGTAATTTTAAAATTGTGTGCTGAAAATTATTTTATTAATGATAGAAGAAAACTTTTAAAATTAAATTATTTTTAATTAGAATAAGATAATTTTTTTTTTATGATTATAAAGAAAGAGGAATATAATATATGAAGTACTTTAGATGAAAAGACAAGTTACACTACATATATTTTGCAATGTCTTATAGTATATGGTTGTTTAGCTATGTGGTCTATATATTTTGGTATTCAATATGATTTGTTAGCTTCTTCTTAGTGGATTTAACCCTTTTTTTCTTTATTGTGGAGTTAGGAAGCTGGAGAAGTGTGAAGAGACTTCGATATAGATAATTAAAAAAATATTAAAGAAATGATTAATTTTTTTATATGATTTTAAGCAAAAAAAAAATAATAAAATTATGAACTAATATTTAGGGTTGATTAAATTAGGTTAACACAATTTATTTTTAATATAATATTAGAGCATCATTCGTTTCATTCTTATTTATTGATGTTGAATCTTTATACCAAAATTATTCATTTCTAAACTTGAAACTGAGTGTGAAGAGTCTCACATGCATCAATAAGTCAAAAAGGTGATTTAATCTATTCATATTATTTTGAAGAATCTTTCCCTCATAAATTAACAACAACAACATACCCAATTAGGGAGGATGAAATTGAAATGTACATGAACTTTATCACTGCCTCATATAGATAGAGAGGTTATTTCCCGGGACCCTCGCCTCAAAAATCCATAAACAGAATAAACTAGATATTAAGAAAAATTAAAAAGGAAAAGAAAAATAAAAACAAAAAAATGAAGAACGACTAATAACGAAAAACACATGAGAGTATATAAATACAATAAAATTAACATATATAAGACAGATAATGACAGTACAGGATGCTAAATTATTAGCCTACTATTCTAATTCAAAATCTACACTCCTTTCTGTCTAACGAGATATCCCGTGCTGTCACTTTCTCTCGTAAATTGATTTTGAAAATTAAGTGACTTTAATAAATTTAATAGATGTTGATAGCACATATGGAGGAAAAATAATGTAAAACCAGAGGTGACGTATGTATCGTGTCGTGGTGGATTTATTCTTTTAACTGCATGCATAGAAAGGAGCTTGATCATATGTTGAACATATGGTCCAAAATACTCACTAGTGTTATTGCGTACGTCCAAATTTCATGAATTTGTTATAATTAAATAATGCAACCAAAAGTAAAATACATATGAGCATTATAAAAAGTTTGTTCATGCTAAATTGCTTATTAAACGTGATTAAAAATAATAAAAGGGTATAAACTAGGTTTGTCTTTTGGAAGAGTCGTGGTTGCGCAAATGAAGTTAAATTTATAAAATAAATTTGTACGCAAGTATTAGTGTATATGTCACAATTACATTAAATTATAGTTTGAAAATAAACTGATGAGCAATGAGATATTTTTTTCCTCCCATGCAAAGGTTTATTTAAATGGTTAAGAAAAAGCTTGTGGGTATATATTATAGCACATATAAATGATATTCTGTCCGCACCATCTAAGTTGTCGTAGTTTTTATTTTTAGAGTTAAATTATATAAATTTTGACTAACATTTTAAGATATATTTTTTAATCAAATTAATATAAAAAAAGTTGAAATCAATTATACTTTTTGTATATTTTTTGAATAGCTAAATTTTTATTTAAAAATATCAAATAATTTAATCTAGTTTAGCTTTAACAATTAATCACAGTGATTTTCAAAAAGTTAACGTGACAACTAAAATGAGACTAAAAAAGTATGTTATTGCTTAGAAGAAAGGTTATTCTAAATAGTCCCTTGAGTAATGTCATATGAGTATTGACTTTTAAACACTTTTTAAGTTTTGAAAGTATTTGGGCAACACCCAAAAGTGTAAACCCTTTTTTTAAAGTTGAAAAAGTACAATAAAACTCAAAAGTCAAAAGTAGAAGGTTCATGATTTATGAGTTTTGACTTTTAATTTATAAGTCACTTAAAAAAAATACCAATCCAAACGCGGCCTAAAACTGAAAAATGAGGTACTTCATTGGTGATCTTCCATGTATTGGGAAGTCTATTTGTTCTATTCTATGACTTTAATTTATATTAAAGTAGGTATCACCTTTGATGTGTTATGTCTCATCTTTGTCATTCCTACATGTCATCATTCAATATGATCAATTATCAAATTTAAATTCTATCCCATATAGGTAATCTCTTATTTTTGAACAACACAGCATGATCTTTAATTTAAAACCATTTCTTTTTTGTGAAAATAACGTATATCAATCTGATGTCTAATTTTTGTTTCTCTTTTGTGGGGTTTGGAAGGTGGGGAGTTGGCTGACTTTAGTATAAATTAATAGATGTTGATAGCATATGAATCACTATCTTAGTTAGGAGGAAAAATGCAATCAGAGGTGACTTATGTGTCGTGTTGTGGTGGATTATTCATTTGACTGCATGCATCTCTTCTTTTTGAAGTGTGCAATTTAAGGAGCGCCAGCATATGGTCCAAAAATATTCAATCTTGTGATTGTCCAGGTCAAACTATATTGATTTCATAAAATTAAAATATATTAGCATTATTGAAAAAATGAACATGGGGTGGGCATGTCGCACAAGTCACAACCTGATATGTAATGACATTGAAAGTCACTTTTGGAAAATTCCGAAAAATCATCATTTTATCCCTCTTGATAGTTATTTTGGGTCATGTTTGCTCGATTTCTGAGTTTGGTTTTGAGTTCTGTTGCAAAGTTGAAAATTTTAAGAGTTTTTGAGTTTTGAATAAGTTGTTGTAATGCAATTTTGGATACTAATCACAGCTACGAGTCTCGAAATGAAATTTTGTAATCCATCAGCTAGAAATAAAATTTAGTCTAGGAGCATTGTTGTTTTCTGTTTCGAGGTCGTCATAAAATATGAGGTTTTAAGTTAGAAGTTTAAATTATTTTAGAATATGAGATGACTTTGATATTTGGTGTTTGGATGCTTGGAATGAATTTTTGATGATTTCATTGGATCCATGAGGCGATTTTAGGTCTAGGATGAGGTTCGATGTATTTATTTTAAAGCTTCGAGGACTTCTTGATCTTTTCGAATATCTCAAAAAGTGGGAATCAATTAAGATCAAATTTTAGGAGAAAGTAGCATGAGGAGTCGGATACACAATTCACTTTCAGCACTACTTTTCATCCACAGACTGATGGTTAGTCAAATAGGACTATTTAAGTGTTGGAGGATATATTGAGGACATTTATAATCGACTTTGGAGGTCATGGAACAAGTTCCTACCATTGTGTGGGTTCTCTAATAACAATAGCTACCACTTCAATATTAACTTGACTCCTTTTGGAGCCCTTTATGGGATAGGATATCACAATTCGACCAATTATTGTTCGAATGTCATGTTCCAACATACTACTGGATTGAATGTTACGTTCCGACACATTATTGGATTGGGTATCATATTTCGATACAACTTATTGACCGTGAGTCTCATGAGAAGGCCATTATTGAATTTGTTATGATGAGAATGATAATTATGAACGTGATACGCTAAGCATGAGCGATAACTTACTATTCTGTTGCATATGTTAGTTTTCTATGTTATAGTTGCTTACCTATACTTTGCTTATTCGAATGACTGTGTGATCCTATCAGTACACCGTGTTATCTGTATTGATACTGGATTTGTTCTTTTTTTTTTGGTGATTACAAAGCATCTTAAGACGATTGTTGACAAACCTCATCTAGGCAAATGTTGATTTTAAGAATACCTACATGTGTAAGTCAACTCTTTCGAACTACCATGGATTATTTCACTATTCTTAGTCCATTTGTCCTCAGACTCAGACACTTAGTTATTTATTTTGTTTTGGTTTTTCAGAGTTGCATTCTCTTATGTTGAACACAGAGATAGAGTTTTACTACAAAAACTTTCAATTTCTGTGGTATTACTTAAATGTTTGTTTGAGTTTATGGAAACTCAACTTAGCTTTATTTAAAATTGCTTCCATAACTTTAAATACTTGATTTGTACAAGTTTGTCTAGTTAAGTTATAGTATTGTTCTCTTATCGGATATGGGTGTCGCTCATAACTGACGTGAAATCGTAGCATCTTTATATTAGATTTATGAGTTATAGAAATGACATATTCCATTATCCAACAACCAACAAATAAATAACCTAATCTAATAACATGAAATATTACACATGAGTTTCAAGATAACGCCAAGCATTGAGAAAGCCCATTTTTCAGCTTGTTAAGATGTACCACAAATCCACAAAACAGTGCCCATTTTTCAGCTTGTTAAGATGTACCACAAATCCACAAAACAGTGCACTATGGCACGTTTGCTGTAATATTATTATGGCAAGGACGCAGGCGTCTTAGCACGCTCCATCCCAAGTGCATCATTGATTATGACACACAAACACACAATCACAATTGATTATTTTAAGTTAAAAAAATGTCTCAATCCTTCTTATAATCCAATGTTCATTTTAATCATTATGTTTTTACCCCACTCCCCTTCTTTTCCCAACGTCTTAAATTGCCTTTTGAGTTTGATAATTAAAATGGATCATACAAGGGGTGGAGCTATATTCATCGAAAGATGATTGGATAAATCTCTTTCGTTGGAATTCTTTTTGAATATATCGATTAAATATAGATATTTTAATATGTATGTATGTATATATATACACTTGACAAATTCATTACACATATCGTAGAAGCAGGGGCAAATTTAAATGTTAATTTTGGGTCACGGGAACCCGTGGTTATCCGACTAAATTCGGTATATTACTTGTATAATTCTTCAAGAATATATTAAATACTAGCTAAAAAAACTCATTTTTAAAATGATAAGTTGGATCACTGGTTTAAGGGGCTCTTTGTTAGTATAAAGGTTGAGGGTTTGATCCCTATCAACAACACCATTTTATCCTTTTTTTAAAATAAAGTAGAAACATTGTTACTCAAAATTAAAGTGCCTTTTTTAAGCTGGCTACTCCTTTTTTTAAAAAATAATTGATGTTTTAGCTTAATTCAAAATAATTGATATTTTACAAAATTAACGAAATATTTCATTCTTTAAAAAAAAAAATTGTCCATGACGTATGCCTAATTCCCATGATAATTAATTGTATCCATCTAAAGAGAAAGTGTTTGCAACAAAATTTTAAAGTAAAAATATGTAGGTATAAATTTATTCCTCTTTTGATTTTTTTATGTGAAGAGTTACTTTGATCTTTGTGAATATTTTTTGACTTTATGGAACTGTATTGTGGATTTTCATAAAATTTTGATGTTTATAAAAAGATATATATTTTAATCAAAATCTTTTTTTGTATGAGTAGCTATAAATTTTTATTTATACATAGAGACTTAATATTCTTTCCGTTCATTTTTAGTTGTCAAAATTTTTTTAATTTAATTTCACTTTTACTTGTTATTTTTTTTATAAATAAAGATATAGGACAATTCTTTTTTTTTTTTTTACTATTATATAATTAATTTATTGTCATTAAGTAATATCCTTGAAAAATATAATGAGTAAAAATACATAGGAGCTCATCAATTAATAGAAAAAATAATAAACTAACAATATCAACCATTATTCTTTTTAATAAATATATCATGTCAACATTTAACTACTAAAAATGACCAGAGAGTGTACATAAAATATTACTACATAATTTTATGTTTAAATAATATTGAATTTGAACATCTCGAGAATACTCGTGGTAGCTTCAAGCCTTCCATGGTCCCTCTCTTTAAGAAAATCAAAAGGATTCATTACTCAAATTGCTTACTCTTTTTTTGGTCCTACCCACGGTATTTCATTTTGGGCCAAATGAATTCAAATTCACACTTCTAAAAGTGTTGCCTTTTAACATAGCAAATAATACAAATTTCATTATTCTGGACTTAATTATTTGTCTTTTTTTTTAATGAGTTTTCAAAATTATTACTTGTGCTAGATTTTGATTTCTAGATATGTGAATTCAAAATTAGGTTTGATTTGTTCTAGAATACTGTATTCAGGTGGATTTGTATAGATCTGAGATACATTACTCTCGCTCGATTTTCTTCTTTATCATTTGCCTCTATCCCTCTGTATTTTAGAATGTATCTTATATTCCATATACATGTATTTAGTACAATTTGCATAATCTGTGATATGCAGACTATCTCGCTCGCCTTTCTCCTCTCTCACTTTCTTCTCTCCCTATGTATCTGTATTTTAGAATGTATTTGCTAGAAAAAAATACAAATATTTAGGTGTATCTGACTTCAAATTTGATATGAAATTACTAATTAGTGAGATAAAATATGATAATTTCAAATTATAAGGAGAATTAGTAAACATAGTAGAAATTGTCGTATAATGAGGTAGTTTTTCCTTTTAAAATTGACTCTAGACACCTTAGTCGCTAATTTGAGATTTGATGAAACACTATTGAATCTAACTTTTCAAAACCAAATTTTTCAAAATTTTTGTAGTGATTAAGTATTAGGCCTAACTTCACCCTAAAAATTAGCTCAAAAGGAGAAGAATTTTTCAAGCTTTATAAAGAGATCATCTCATTAATTACCAATGTGGATGAGTAATTTTAATTTGGGGGTCAAATATTGAGTGAGATAGTGAATGATCTTGTTTTGATACATGTAAAATTTGGTCTTGACAAGTTATAAAAAAAATTATCAAAACCTTATAATAATACCATTGATTAGTACCAACAGGAGACTTTTTTCATTCGTTTAATAATCTTATATACCTAGGGGTCATTTGGTTGGCAGTATATTATCCCAGAATAATTATTAAGCGTGGGATAAGTTATCTCACCATATATATGGGATAACTTATCCCATCACTACTAAGGCAAAAATTGTGGAATAAATAGTCTCAGGATTATCTTATACCTACAACCAAACATGAGATAAAATAATCCTACATTTCATCTCGAGATTATTGTAATTTATACTTCACACTAAATGACCCTAAAAGAAAATTAAAGAGGCAGGTATAAAATGTGCAAATTTGGAGAGAAACCTACTTCTCTAAAGAAGAGATAACATAAAGATTGTTTAATGCTAATCAATTTATAAAAGGTCATTTTATTTTACAATTATTAGGAAAAGGGTTGGAGACATTAGGAATTTTACTCTGATTATGTGAATGATTAAGAGAAATAAGGCAGCCAACAATTTAATTAACTACCAAACAATTCTACCGTACAAAACATGCATGTTTAGACAGCCCTTGTCTCACTTTTCTGTGTTTTAATGCAAAGAAATTATGTTATCATGTTGGATTTGGGCAGAGAAACTCATTGAAAATTAGTATTCTCACTAGAAATATCCAGAAAACTTTTTGCTTGAGAAAAATAAAAAAAACACTAAGAAATTAAGATATACCCTTTCTGTTTTAAAATAAATGATGTTTTTATCTTTTAATTTTATTTCAAAATAATTTTAGAATCGAGAAGAATTAACTTTTTTCTTTCAAATTATGTTATTTTAATATTTGGAGATTTACATCATTAAAAAATATTTTTTCTTCAAGACATTTAATTAAGGATAATACTTCTTATTTAATATTCCTTCCCTTTCATTTTTAGTTATCATATTTTTTTGGAGTCAAATGATATAAATTTTGACTATCACTTCAAAATATAATTTTTAATCATATTGATATGAAAAGAATTATAATGTATAATACTTTTCATATAGTTTATGAATATTTAAATTTTAATTTTAAAATATCAAAGTAACCTAATTTTGCTTTTAAAGTTAGTTAAATTAAATTTCAAAAAGCGTAATATAATAATTAAAAAAGAACAAGAGCATAAAAGTAAATAATTTTTTTAAAAAAATATGTATAAACTAAAAAAACAATTTATTTTGAGACGAATGAATAATATTCGACATTTGAGTTTGTGGGCGAACGTAATTCATTCTAAGATGACCATAGTGAGTATTACTCGGTTTCAAATTATTTTTCATGGATTTTAAAAATATTTATCTCAAAATATGAATTATTTTTTAAGATAAAATTAATTATTTTTTAAATTTTACTCTTAATTGTGAATGCTCTTGAAAATTACAAACATCTCAATTATAGAAAGATGTCAGATAAATAGAATAAATATTCAATTTATAAAGATTATCTCTTAGGATATGAAAAAGGTAAAAAATTATTGAAAGTCTCATAGTTAATGTGTTTTCAGAATATAATTCATATTGAATATTGTTGGTGGCTAACAGTCATAGATTTACTTGTTTACCCAATTCTGGTTGAGACTTTAATTGATGAAATTGTTGATGTTTTGAAAATAATTTTCCTACCCTGTAAAAGTAAAATTTATATATATTTGTTTATAGTTTTAATGCGTGTGTTTGGGGTAGAAATTTTTTTTAGTAGTAATAGTTCATGCAAAGAACTATCTTTCTATCGCTCCTTACAGTCAAGTAGCTTTCAGCTCCTTCCGTTCGCCAAGGAAAATAAACAACTTCTATTAGTCCGGTTTCTCATGTGTCTAAGAAGCTGAGACAATCTATTAAAGACCCAAAGAAGACAGGAAAACAAAATCACTTTCTTAAGTATGCTGTACTAGGGGACTCTTCCTGTCCAAAAGAATCGCTCAATAGACTTAACATAAATGTATCCACTGGAGTGTCTTTCTCAAACTCTATTTGTGAGATATTTTAATTTGAATATCAAGCATTTCGAGTTTATACGTCAATTTTAACAGAGTTTGGCAGATTTGAGTTGGTTTTAATTGGAATCTCATATTGAAAATCCAAAAAAAAAAAGAAGAATGTGTTTGTTTATGGGATCGCAACGTATAAATAAGTTATAGATTTTTTGAATTTTGAATGTATGTTTTTATATGTCCAATGTATCAATGGACATAAAGTTGCATGCACACTACATATAAAATACATATAAATGACATAAAAATGCAACAATATTATTGTAAGTAATTTATACGCCAGTTGTACGTAAATTATATGTTTTGATCGAATTCAATACAACAAACTCTGCAATGTTCATGTTGGAGCCCAATAGAACAATTGAGCATTGGTAAACACGAATTTGAGAAAAAAAATATCCTCTATTACTCACAAGAATAGATTACAAAAACAACTCTCAAACTCACACTTTTCTAACACTCTTTCTTGGTGTTTTTGGTGTTTTCTTGGTGTATTTTCTTAGGAGCAAATTGCCCTTTTATATAGAAAATGTTACTGCTTATTTTTCTTTTGGCAGGTGAAAAACCTCCTTGTTGTTTTCTTTGGTAGGTGAACAACCTCATTGTTATTTTCTTTGGCAGGTGAACAACCTCTTTGTTGTCAAAAGTTGCTTAGCAACTTTTGACAATAAATGCACAATTTGTTGAAAAAAGAAGGGGGCTGGATTTCTTCAATTCTCCCCCTCTGGCCATACCCGGAAAAAACATCCTAGCTATATCTTTGCATATCTCTAACTTCTCTCGAGTCACCACTTTTATCAACATCTCAGCTGGATTCTCCTTCGTATGGATCTTCGCTAGTATCAACAGTTGTTGATCCATCACTTTGCGTATTCAATGATACCGAATATCAATATGTTTTGTATGAGAATGGTACATGGAGTTCTTGCTCAAATCTAGAGCACTCTGACTGTTACAATGTACCTTATATTCCTTTTGCTTGATTCCAAATTCTTGGAGATAACACTTTAACCACAATATCTCTTTTTCAGCTTCCGCGACAGCAATGTATTCTGCTTCGATTGTGGATAAAACAACACACTTCTGTAGTCTTGAGTGCCATGAAACAACTCCCTCTGCAGAAGTGTAAATGAATCCTGAAGTAGATTTCCTACTATCAAGATCTCCAACCATATCTGTATCTATATAGCCCTCCAAGATTGGATCAACTCCCCCGTAGCAAAGACATTATTTCATTGTACCCTTAAGGTACCTGAGAATCCACTTTACTGACTTCCAATGCTCTTTCCCGGAGTTGGAGAGAAAATGACTCACCCTTCCCACTGCGTAAGCAATATCTGGCCTCGTATACACCATCGCATATATTAGACTTCCGACTGTTAAAGAATATGGTATTGACGACATCTCCCCAATCTCTTCCTTAGATGAGGGACACGATCTTTTGCTCAACTTGAAATGGTTGGCTAATGGAATGCTAACTGGTTTGGCATTGTTCATGTTGAACCTTGCAAACACTCGTTCAATATACTTTTCTTGAGATAGCTATAACCTCTGGTTCTTCCTATCTCGGGTGATCTGCATTCCCAATATTTGTTGAGCCGGTCCTAAGTCTTTCATATCAAAAGACTTAGAGAGTTCCTTCTTCAGCTAGTTGATCTTCGTTGCGTTTTTTCCTGCGATCAGAATATCATCTACATATAGTAGAAGAACAACAAAATTTTCGTCAGAAAACTTCTAAATGTAGACACATTCATCTGCTGAAGTTTTCTTGTACCCTTGACTCGCCATGCATGAGTCAAACTTCTTGTACCACTGCCTGGGTGCCTGCTTCAGACTGTACAAGCTTTTCTTCAGCTTACATACGAGGTTATCTCCCGAAGCCTCAAAGCCTTCCAGCTGCACCATGTAGATTTCTTCCTCTAAGTCTACGTGAAGAAAAGCTACCTTTACATCTATCTGTTCAAACTCCAAGTTCATACTTGTGACCATTCCAAGTATGACTCTAATTGAAATCATCTCCACTACTGGTGAAAATATCTCGCCAAAGTCGATCTCCTTCTTCTGTTGGAATCCTTTGACTACAAGCCGTGCTTTGTATTTCACCACTTTTCCGCTGCCATCCTTTTTCAGCTTGAACACCCATTTATTTTTCAGTATCTTCTTCCCTCGTGGAAGTTCTATGATCTCATAAGTCTGATTTTTCTGCAAAGACTCCATTTCATCCTGCATTGCGAGAAGCCATTTTTCTTTGCTCTTATGAGATACTACTTCATGAAAGCTCTCTTGTTCTCCATCTTCAGTAAGCATAAGGTACTTGGATTCTGGATATCTTCTCGATGGAATCCGACCTCGTTCAGATCTACGAACTTCTAGAACAATCTGGGGAGATCCACCATCATCTTGGCCTTGTGATGGTCCTAGAACGTCTGCCAGATGGGGTTGTGGCTCCCCTTGCTCAGTACCATCACTTTCCTCATTATCTTCTACTTCTAGCATATCTTCTGGAACAACATACCATTTCTCATGAATGATTCTGTTGCTGCTTCTGGCATCTGATTTTGCAATATTTGTCTTCTGAGACACTGTGGGTTTTTCATTGTCATCAATTGTTTGACTTTCATGGAAAATCACATCCCTACTTCTCATCACCTTTTTCTCCTTTGGATCCCATAACCTGTATCCAAATTCTACATCTCCATAGCCAATGAAAATGCATGGAGTGGTCCTTGCATCTAGCTTCTGCCTAAGCTCCTTGGATACATGTGCGTACGCCAAACACCCAAATACTCTCAAGTTAGAGTATAATGGATCCTTTCAGGACCACTTTCTCAATCAACTCGCTGATATTTTTATAAGACCCTTGCATGAAGAACGATTTTCATATCCGCGATAAATAT
>JAOTQR010066881.1:0-13532 GCA_025774065.1 Solanum ossicruentum | reverse complement strand
CAAAAGAAAAAACTTGGGAATCACTTGTCATTTGTCAATTATGAATGGCTAAAAGGGAAATAGGGTAGGGAATAAATTGCGTATTTATTCTTTCTTTTCTTTTTTTTTAATCAAACTTGTTAAATCAACACTTACATTCCCTAATATTTTATTCATTGTGCAACGTGCTCGTAAAGAAAATCTCAAAAAGATTGGCGAATAGAATTTTATTAAGATGTTAAGTGTTTATTTTTGTAAAATAAGAGGTATATCTGAAATTAAGGACGAATAAAATTGAATCAAACTATAAATTGAGTCAAAAATTTGATTAGTAATTTGATTTGACTTGGTTTGATAACGAAAAAAAAGAATAATTGTATATTTGAGTTTGATTTGATTGGTTTAAACTTAAAAAAGTAAATTCGAAATCGAACTAATCGAGATTATATATATAGGTTTTAAAATTTATTTTAAAAATATTTACTTTGATATAATTTATAAATATTTCTTATACTGTCATAGTTTTTATCTTTAACATATTATTTTAAGTTTGACTTAAAATTTTTAAATAGTCCATAAAGGTTACTCCATAAATATAAGTAACTCTATGAAAGCTTAAGTCAAAATCAATTCAATGCTAATGCTAACAAACAAATTAATTCAACACTAAGAATGACAATAATATTGAACATTATTTGTTCTTTAATTTTACATTGACTCGATCGGACAATTAAAAGATATAACCTAATTTAGTTTATCTATGGTGTTTAGACATGTAATTAATACTTATTAGACTTATTTTAGTATGATTTGATACTTTTAAATTATGATCATTTTTATTGGAAATAATTTATTTATTTTTAATATTTTTGTATGTGATTTTATTATGATTTTTTATAGAATATTTTAGTGCCACCACTCGTATCATATTTTATATTATTTTCTTAAATACCTTAGATAATTTTATTTTGATAAGAATCAGAAAATATCTTAAAACACAAATTAAATGTATAGTTGTGTGAATATTTTAGCTGAAAAATTCAAAAGAACTCAAGACTGAAAAAAATGATATTTTTGTTAATTTGATTTATAAATTTAAAAATTTGATATAATTAATATTTGAAAAGTCCAAACCAGCGCGAGGTTTATGTACACCCCTATCTATGACCCCCGTTAGGAAGTTGTCGTTATCCTTGTATGTATAGCTTGTTGATAACACTTTTTTTCGTTTCAAAATAAATGTCATTTTAATTAAAAAGACTTATTGTAAAATAATTATCGATTACAGGATTCAAGACAATATTAAGTAGTGAATGTTTTCTATTATATCCTTATATTTAATCTCTTTTTTACTTGTATTATTTTGTTATACTAAAAATAGATATTCACATAGATAATTCATTATTTTGTACTTATTATTAAATATTATTCATAAATTAATTTAGATTACATTAAATTAATATTTTAAAATAATATTTAGATATTCAAAAATTATACAAAAATTATTATAATTATAAAATTTTGAATATCAATATAATGACAAAATACATCCTAAAATGTTAGTCAAAAATCATATTTTTTGACTCTCAAAAAAATAATTATAACAACTAAAAAGAAATGGAGGAAGCAGCTTTCTTCACATTTATTAAAAATAATAATTGATACAAAATATTAATTAAGTCCATTTATTAGATATTTTTTTAGAATTGAGTATTAATAAAAATGAGTAGTCTTTTTAATATTCCCTCTAATCCGTCCATCTTTATTTATGTATATTTGTCTTGACACACCTCTTGAAAAAATAAAATAATTTTATTATATTATCCATATTAGTTGTAAGTCATTAAAATATTAAAGAATTTTAAAAATTAGTCAAATTAATTCTGAAAAAATGAGTAGTATTCATGATTATCATTGAAGTTGGGAAAAAAAATCATGCAATAAGGTCAAAGGGAAAACGATGGTTAATATAATTCAAGCCAAATATGATCATATGGAAACAGAAACAAAAACACAAGTAATAATAAATAGCACGTTACCCACAAAAATATGTCGAAAAAAAATAATGATGAAAAAGTTGAAAGGATCCAACAAAGCAAATTCGAAATAATGAAATTCTTGAATTATTTTAATTCTTAATGGATTTGAAAAATCACACGTTTTTTCATGATAGTGAAATTTTCGAGTTAATTTAAGCTAAGGTCAACTTAGAGTATATATTATATTATCATTATTAATATATATAAAGGTCAATCAATAATTTTTTATAATAATATCATTTATCTTTTAATAATTTTCATTAAAAATTGCTTAGGCTTTTTTGGAGTGAAAAGTGGTCGCAAAAGTTACTATTGTAATTAGAATTTAAATAAAACTTTTCAAACTTCAATCGAAAAATAGTCAAAATGACTTTTTATAATTACCAGTGAAAGTAGAGCAAGTTTTTATGAAAATGAAAGATGACTGATTTTATGACTTTTATTCTCTTCAACTTATTAGTGTATCGTAAATATCAAACTAAAATCAATAATTTTAATTAAAAATTATTAATTTATTAATAATAAATTATTAATTTAGATAATGATTTTAAATGTTTTTATATCAGGTTATCTTTATTTAACTGTCGGATTAATCGATAACTGTGATTTTAATTATCTTTTTTATTTAATTTTTGTTTAAAGTCAGAAATTAATTATCTTTTCTTGTAAGAGTTGACACTTGACAGTTTAGAATTATTAGGGAATTAGATATATGTCCATTCAATGTCCCAGCTAACTAAAAAGTTAAAATTTGATGGCATGCCTTGTGTGTACACTTTAATTATTTAATATGTATTCATTTTAAAAAATTATTTAACGTATAATCAATTTAGTAAACAATATATATTTATTTTTGACAAACATCAGACATAACATATTGCCTCCTCTTTTTCTTTTTAAAAAAGTGAATATTCAATTTTGAATATGAAAAGTAAATTTAAACGTGTTTTTACGCAAAGTGCTTCAATTATTTGAATTATTAATTGATGTGACGTATGAGTGAAGTAAAATGAGCTACTATAATAAATAAATTACGAGTTTAAAATAAATTCATTAAAATGAGATTATCATGAAGTGAAATAAAATAAATTACGTATCATTAAAGGTGAATTTAGTGGCAGAGTCAAATTTTTTATTAAAAGGTTCAAAATTCATACAATAGATATATAAATTAGTCAAAAAGGATTCGACATATATTATAAATATATATAAAAAAATTATCTTAACTATGTATAAATAATATAGTTTTTCATCAAATGGAATTCATCGAACCTAGGCAGATCCATGAGGTTGAGGTTGAGGATGTTTCATGAACGATAATGTCATTTTAAAATTTACATGGAAGATAATAATTAATACTTTGTTTAGTGTCCAAAAAGCTTATTTTTAGACCTAAAAAGGGGTATTTGATCAATTTTTTAAAGAGAAAGTGAACGATTTTGGAGAGTAGAAGAAATATTTATCATACATATGAAAAAAAATTCTTGAAAATGTAGATTTTTAAAAAATATATAGTTAGAGATACTTTAAAAGCTCAGTATTACATCCTTATGTGGGACTTTTCTACACGAATTTGAATTTAGTCAAACTCCAATGTGAGTATTTACTTTGATCTAATTATATGAAATAGAAAATCTCATAATAGTTCAAGGCATAATTGGAAAGAAACTTTTTGTAGAATTTTAAACTAAATACAAAATTAAATGCAAAATAACAAACCTAACATGGGATAAAAAATAATATTATCATTATTAATCCCTACATAACTAATTCCTGTATTATTTATTTTTTTACCAAACGACTCCTTTGTACATAATCAATTTTCAACAAGTGCTTGACTTATTGTCAGTAATTCACTTTAATTGATTAAAACAGGAGACTGAATAAATGTAATCCACTTGAATTTGCATAAATAAATGTCATATTAATTCTTATCTCAATAATTAGTTTCCCCACTTTAGCTGAGATCACCACCTATATTTATATTTATATTTATATTTATATTTATATTTATATTTAAGAGGTTGAAAACGACTTGACATTCGTGAATGGCAAGAGTTGCACATTAATAATTGAAACAAATGATGAAAATATCATAAATTTAATATTTTTCGTCCAATTTATGTGATACTTTAATATTTATAATTTAATATCTATGATAATAATATTTATGACAAAAATATCATAAATTTAATATTTCTTCGATCTACAAACCTTGTAGAAAGGAAAAAGACCAAATATACCCTTCAAATTTGTAATTTAAAGTTGAGATAACCCTTATTATAAAAGTGACTTATATATATTCCTATCGTTACAGAAATGGCTGCAATATAACCTTTTCGTTCGAAAAAGTGAAGGAAGAAATTTAAAACTAATTTTTTAATATTTAATTTAAAAATGTCACTCATGTAGGGGTATATTATTTGATCCTTCTCACGAGCATTTTTTTTACTTCTTTGATTCAACAATTTAGTAAATAGATTTACTAGGGAGATATTTAAAACTCAAATTAATTATTCATTAATCAAGGAAATTAAAAATTATCATGTTTGAAAAAAGTCAAATATATCACTGAACATTGCTGGAAGAATATATCTTATATACCTTTAGCTACATGGATTTTTGAAACTCAAAAATTAAAAAAAAATTAAAATTATTTTTAAAATTTTTATTAGATGAAAAGGATATATATGAACACTTTTATAATAATAGGAGTATATAAGTGAATTATTTCTGTAATGAAATATGTATCAATTTATCAACATGATTGTGATGCATTGGTAGGAGCGTTTCACTCTTAACCAAAGGTCTCGGGTTCGAGCCCTCGCAATGAAAAAAAATCCTATTGGGAGCGTCACCCCCAAATGGATCCTACAACGCGCGATTTGAATTTAGTCGGGGCTCAACAGGCTCCAGACATCATGTGAAAAACCAAAAAAAGAAAAGATATGTATCAATTTTAAATCACAAAGATAATAATGTCAAAAAGGCTACAAATTAGAATACTTAAAAGGGAAATATAATAGTAGGAAGAGAATTATGTGGTAATTTGATTAATTTTAAATCACAAAAAAAAAATAATGTCAAAAAAAGTTATAAATGAGAATACGTTAAAGTTAAATTATTTTTAATTTGTGTAAGATGATATTCTTTTTAGAACAAATAAAAAAATTGTTTTTAATTTGTGTAAAATAATATTCTTTTATAACGAATAAAAGAAGAAAAAGTGTTACATAAACTAAAAAAATAATAAAAAGGGAATTATATGATAATTTGACTTTCTTTAATAAAATAACAGTTGGAGATACTCCACTTATGCATGTTATTGCCAACATTCATAAATCCATAAAATTTTGTTTTTTTAATTTTTATTTTTGTCTCAATAACATTTAGTCAAGGGGACAATTCTATTTTTCTATATTTCTTGAACAATTAAAAGCACTTGGAAAAAAGAATAATATTTATTAGCATCTGTTGACACCCAATTTTTACCCTCCACGATATCAAATTAGTCATCGAGCTTTATTTTTATTTTTTAACGATTTTTGAACCATTTTTTCAAAAAAAAATATTAAAATTTTTTAAACGAGCGCGTGCACCCCACGCGCCCCTGATTTTCATATCCCCTTCTTCTTTCCCCTCCAACGATCCTTTTCCCCATTCCCATTTTTCTTCTTCTTCTTCTTCAAACCAAATCCAGAAAAAAGACAAATTCCCAACGTTTTCCTCCCCAAATCACGTCCAGCCGACAATCATCAACATGTCTTTCCTTCTACGTGTCACATCTTGTTCCATCCATCGTCCTTGCTCTCAATCGGACAGATGAAAGTGAAGGTCCGTTGAGGATTTCAAATTCAAAATCCTAAAGATTTCTTGCCTAAAGTGAGGATTTTGAATTTGAAATTCAAAAATCTGACCCCTAATTTCCTCGATTTGCCCTAATTTTGGGGTTATTTAATCCCCTCTTCTTCTTCGTTTTGACAACAGGGGGAAAACCCAAAAAGTTCCAAGGAGTTCTCAGCTTGAAAAACCCGAGAAAACTTAGGGAATTTATCATCGTCATTGTTAATTTTCAAAGCCTGACAGGGTTCAAAGACCCTCGAATCGATTTCCCCAAAAACTCGTCTGATTTCGAAAGACCTTGAAGGATCTTGGTCGAAGAAAGGGTGGACGGAATTCTTGTGGTGTTGTGGTTCACTGACGAGCTCATCGTCGTCCCAGTTCGCTGCCCCCAAAAAGGTAATACTCTATCTTCTCCCTCATGTCGAGTTTTAGGGATTGTGGTTGAACTTCTTGAAGGCGTCGCGAAGCTATTTTGTGTGTATTAGTTAATCCCTCACTTAAAATGCCTATTTCCAACTGGATAATATTGTTAGTTGCCGTTGATATCCTGCGTATGCGTAGTTTGTTGACTGAAAATTCCCTGTTGTGATGAAGTTGATGTCGTGGTACTGTTATTTGGTTGTGAAGTCGTTTCTGCGATTGTGCTTGTGATGCCATTACTGTGATTTTGATTCACTAATTACTAAAGAATCAAGGCTAGTGTAGAGATGATTTGGTCTTTCAAGTACTTGCTGTAATGTTCGAATGCTAGTTTGTTATAATTCGTTTTGATGACAGTTTTGATTCTTTGCAATCCTTTGAGTTTACTTTCTCTGAATATGGTCTAGCTAGTATTTTTGAAGTCTGAGACTTAACATGTCCCAGTTTGCATTTTCTGGGTATCATCTTCCTATATCCGAGTTCCCTCTGCTTCTCTGTGTGAATATAGCCTATTAGCATGATATTCAATTGGGTTTTGCATATGCCTTTGTCTGAAGATCTGAGTTTTAGAGTCATAAACTTGTGATATAGGTCTTCGTCATATTGGAATCTTATTAAGAATGCATAAAGAATGAATACACTCCCTACTTACATCTTTGATTCAAGAATAGCTCTTTTTTTTTACCCTCTAAATGATTTAATGTTTGGGTATAATGTCTTGTTTGTTGCTATCATGTTTAAGGGTTCTTGAGAGGTGCTGAAAGCCTGTGTAACTTTTGGTTTTTGTTGCTGTCTTTTTCTAAGTTGAATAGCTGCTGATTCGTTACTGCCTAGTTGTTACTACTGATTTGTCACTGCTTTAGTAGAATAGCTGCTGGTTTCTAGTTGCTGGTTCATTATTGCTTAGGTAATTGGTTAAATAGAAGTATTTCTGTTTCAAAACCAGTTTATACTAATATGTTCTTGTCTTGATGCTTAGCTTTTCACCAGCGTTTTAAAAGATAAGAATAGCTGATGTATGATGTAGTCATTCTCTGTTTTCTGCTGAATGTTCCCTAAAATCTGAGTTCTCTAATCGCAAACGTTAACTAAAGCATGGGAAGTTTGTTTCAATTTCTTTGCCTTGTGTGTTATTGTCAAAGTTAATTATTGTTGAGTCATATGATATATTGCCTCAGTTCCCTCTTAGCAGATGTCGAGCCTTGTTACATGAAATACATAAGCAGTAAAACATGACTTTGTTTCCTATCTTGTATCCTTGTTCCAGAAAATAAGAGTACTATTAGGTTTGGTTGAATTCTTCTTTGAAGATGATTGTTCGTTTGTACAATTTTTTTTATCACACCGTTTGTCTGTATGTTGCCTGTAATTGTGAGGAGTTTAGATTATATGGTATCTTGCAAGATCGACTTTTAGTTTTTTAAATCATTTTGCTTTAATTGTTCTCAACATATATTCAGATTCATTTATATCACATACTAATCCTTATTTCATTCTTTGCATAAATAATGTTTTGAGTCATTTTGGACTCTCCATTTTGCATCTCTTGGGCCATGGAGGCCCAAACTTCCTTTCAAGTCAGCCCAATTCCCAGGAGAAAGAAGTTGTTATACAGATCCCGGGAAACAAAAGTTGCAATAGAAATAAATGGGATAAGAAATATTTCAACTCTTTTCTTTATTTTTATTTCGTTTATATGTGTCTGGATACTAACTTGTATTCTATTGATTTCAATCTAGTTAAATCACCCAACAAGTCAAAGCCATTTGTGTTATTTAATTTTATGCTGAAAAGAGTTTTGCTATAAAAATAATAAAAAGAAAAATAAATAAAAAATAAAAAATGTGATTTTATTATGTTAGTTCAATTTTTTTAAACTTAGTCAATTTTTCAAGTTTAGTCAAATTATTTCAAGTCTAGTCAAAATCTTAAAAAATTAAATCAATTTTAAAATCAATCAATATTTTTCAAGTCAAAGTTAGTCAAATCACTTAATCATCGGATAACTGGATTTAGCGGTCATTTCGAGTGCGTGAAACCTTCTCGAAGTGGAAATGTGAACCCGAACCTTTTATTTAAAAAGATTTTTCTATTAGATCTTTTTAAATATTTTATCGGTTTCCTAATTATCCTTAAAATTAGGTGGCGACTCTGTGTCCTTTCGAATTTCGATAACTAATTTTGCTTAAATTAATTAAGTTCAGATTGATTCTCGATTTTCGAATAATTTTCAATTTTTCTTTAAAGTCGGTCATTTTTCGGCATAACAACATCTATTAATCCCTGTCCTCACAGAATAGAATAATAACTGTTTAGTTTCTTCAACTATCTATAGAATATATCTCTTAAAATAGTTCCCCCCACTAAGTTAGGAGAAAACAAAAAAAATAATTAATATAAAAATAACACAAACTATTTAATTTTCCTCTTTTTTCTAGATTGTTCTACATTGACTCAATGATTTTTTTTAAAATTTCATTTATTTGTGGGGTCCATGTTTAAATGGAATATAAAGTATTTTATTTTATCATATTAAATTTATTTTAAAGATAAATGTAATAAATCCTAAAAATTTTGTTTTTTTAATTTTCATTTTTGTCTCAATAACATTTAGTCAAGTAGTGGATGTTAGGAAATATCCCTCCTACATGGAGGGATTGTCCAATTAATTTGAGTTCTGTAATTGGACTAATCTTTAAGCCCAAATGTGTGTTATTTTCTCTTTGACCCATTTCACTTTTTTGGATAACAAAAGAAAACAGCTATTAGAAGCAGCAACAGAAAAATTAGAAAATAGAAGAGAGCAGCAGAAACAGAAAAGAACAGCAGAAAACCTCATTATTCTGGTAGTTGGTTTTCCTTCCGGACCGAAGGTAAAATGGAGTCCGATCATCCTCAAATTTGAGTATGTTGTTCGTGACACTCTCCTCTTCAACTTCAATAATCAGTTTCTCGTTTTGATGCCTGGAAGGTCATTTTCTTGCTGCGTTTTTCAGACGTACATTTTTAGAACTTTTACTTTATTTTGGTGAAATTGTTGATTGTTGTTTTGCCAAGGATGTTTCTTGATTATTGGATTTTGCCTCTAGTGTTTATTAGAGAGGAGAACTTGTTATACCCACTTGGTTCTTGGTGATTAGTGGAAGTTTTCTACCGTTGTTGAACAGTACTGTGGTTTTCTCCATGATTTGGGGTTTCCACATAAATTGTGTATTTTCTACTTTATTTTCGTTGTTTTTATTGATATATTGTTGCTGACTATTTTTGGATTTCATTGTGCCTTGTCATTTATCTTATTTAGTTGGGGGAAAAGATTTAAATTGCGCTTCCGTTGTGATTCGTCGTTGCTTCCATATCAAAGTGGTATCAGAGCTTTTTTATTTTTGGTTGACTTCTTGTGTAGTTTATAATGGATGACAAAGTAATTGTGCAAGGGATGGTTAGTTTGGACTCCACGAATTATTCTATTTGAAAAATTCGTATTGAGGATTATTTGTGTTGTAAAGAATTGCTTGACCCAATTTTATATAAAGATCGTCCAATAGGTGTTGTTGAAAAAGATTGTCTATCTTGAATCGAAAAGTCGTTGCCTCCATTCGACAATATGTTTCTTTATGTGTGTTGCAACATATTGCCAATGAAACTAATGCGTTTGAGATGTAGAAAAAACTTGAATTCATTTATGAGAGAAACAATGCTATGGGCAAAGCTTCTTTGATTAGGAAGCTTGTTAAATTGCAATACAAAGATGGTGATAGCATTGTAGTTCACATGAATGAGTTTCAAGGTGTGGTAAACCAACTAGTTGGAATGAAGATGAAACTGGAGGATGAACTTCAAGCTTTGATGTTGCTTTCATCTGTTGACACCCAATTTTGTCCGGCCTTTTATAAATCATTCGTCAAATTGGGAACAATTTTGAAACAATTATCTTGACAAAATATGCATTTTCTCTTTAATCACTTTATAAATTGAAAATCTTAAAATACATAAAGAATAATTAAAAACAAAAAAAATAAAAAATAAAAAAAAAAAAAAAAGAATTAACTTACGGGCGCGTGTGACCCACGTGCTCCCTTGTATCTCCTTCACCCCATCCTCTTCTCCCTCATTCTTTCCCTTTCCCCTCATCCGAAACCCTAGCCGTCCCGATCCCCCGACCAAATTCCCCCATTTTTTCGCCTTTGTTCCCCAGAAATCTCACGCATGCGCCGACCCTCCTGACAACCCGCACTACGTTCCTCTTTAATCAATCTTTACTCCGCATTTGATGGAAAAAGGAAGAACAATGATCCTTGGGGATTCGAATTTCGAAATCCATAATGGATTCCAGGTGGTTCGTTCATTTTTCTTCAGTTCTCGAAGGATATATAGCCACTTCATCTTCTTCTTCGGGGGGGGGAATTTTTCAGAGATTTTTTAAAGGATTTTCGGGGAAAAACTAAAAATCAGAAGCAAAAAGTTTAAGAAAACATAAAAACAAGCCTATTCTTCGACGAGTCAATCTTATTCCAGAAAGTTCGAAACAATTCACAGATCTTTTCAATCGAGCTCTCGAGAAGCTGATTTGGCTCTCGAAAAATTTGAAGTTTGGGGATTATTGGGTCGAGAACAGTCTAAATCAAGCTTTAGGGTGGTGAAGAAGCTTCTTCGAACTCGTCGTCGTAGTTCACTGCCCCGATAAAGGTAATACCCTTATCTCGCTTTGCTTCCAAATCCCCATATATCGTCTAAAATGTGAATACCGCGGTTAATTGAAGTCACTACGATTCCGTATATCTGTTTGCTGTGTAAATGGAACAGTTGTAGTTGTTTCTACCTGTGAATGATATAGTGAATGCATTTGTTCTGTCTAAAGTATCCAGTAGAAGCCAGTACGTATCCCACTCCTTTGTTGCATCATTTTCGACTGTTATATTGAGTCCGTAGTTGTTGATTTAGTTTGACGTTGTGTTAAGTAAACTGAATAATATTATCGGCTCAGTCGAGATCTGATGAAATGTGAGCGTCTGGTATAATGATTCACCATTTCTTTCAGTTTAAACTCTGCATTTCTTTTCTTTCAATTTTAACCTGTTATGTGTTCTGGACATTGTATGGATGTTCCCTGTGTGAGCATTTGGTATGATGATTGCGCCATTTCTTTCAACTCTGCATTTCTTTTCTTTCAATTTTAATCTGTTATGTGTTCTTGGCCATTTCATGAATGTTGTATGAATGTCCCCTGTCAGAATTCCTGTCTCCTGCTATTTTGTTCTGATTAATATGGATTCTGCTTCATCTCCATCAGTGAGGGATCAGTTAAGCAATTACTTTCTTGAGATTGTGTGATGAGTCAGTTATATCTATGCTTATTCGTCGAATATCTATTTGCTCACTTGAGTCTAAATCTGCGCCAGTTTCGTGTTACTAGTCTGGTGTTTGGACCATTAATCACAAATGTGCTCACTAGTATCTTTCATTTAACATGTTTTGCGATCGAGCTATTGTTTCTGGTTCAATAGAATACGTGGTTCACAAATTTGTACACAAGAAGTGTTAAGCTTTGTTGCATATCTGTGCAGTTTGAATTTTCAGTTTGAACCTTGTATCTCCTAGTCATATCTGGTAACCTCCTGCTTTCTTCATCTGCTGGTTTCCCATTTATTCGAAAATCTACTTGTTATTGAGAATATAAGATGTTAAGATATGTCCTAGCTCCCCTGTGATTAAGCAGAATGCTCGTAGTCTGGAAACCTCATATTTTTCTAATATATTTCGAGCATGATAAATGATGTAATCTATAATATAATACCTAACTTATTCATACATTATTCATGAGAGAGCATTATTTGGATTTGATGAGTAGAGATTTTGCTGTTGCTTTTCAACTGTTATGATTTCATTCTACGACCATTAATTTGTTTCTTGATTCTAGCTTCTTACTGTTAAGCTCAAAACCTGCATACTCCATCTTGCATGTTTCAGGTTCTCCCAATTGTTTACTACTCACATCATAATCCTTAATAAGTTATTGTCGATTTGTCATTTCAGAAATTAGTTTATCCCCTGTTAATGGCTTGGGTCTTTAGGTAACTGGTTTGGTTGTCTTAATCACTGTCTTTCTGCTACTGTGTGCTGATATCAAGGGGAAGATCCAGTTAGAGATTTTGATCCTGCCTTCGAGTATCTCGTATTTTCTTTGCTTTTAACGCTTCGAAATAAATTCATTTTTTGCACATCATGATGTGAGGGCTGTCTTATTTGTTGGATGCTTAAACTTCAATATTTTGTTAAGAAAACTGATTATCATGTCATTATAGACTCATCACTGTTAGTTGTTTGCCCCTTTTCGTTTACTGGTGAAGCTTAACCAAGAATTAAGACTAAATTAATGCAGTTGTTGCTGTCTGTATACCTGCTGTATGCTGCAACACTCCATTTATATTCCATATGGCCAGGTGCACTGTTCCCCTGTGGCTGTGATATAATTTCTGTGTATATCTGATGGATTTCTCGCTGTCATCTGTCTCTTTCGCTGCTGTTAGATATTACATTCGCTTATTTCGAGTCTTGCTGAATTTAGATGGAGTATAACTGAGTTTGACCCAGGATTGCTATCTGTGTTGAATCTAGATATTTGAGTTTAAATTTCTATCATTGAGTTGAAGTTATTTATGAGTTATGTTATTTTGGACTTATCTTGTTTACATTTTTCTTTTTACTTGTTTCATTATGGTTGAAATTATATGTCATCTCCTTGCTCATATACTAATTTATTTCTCTTTCCTTTGTATGAATACTCCTTTGAGAGTCCATGGGGACTCTCCCATCCCCCTTGCATCTTTCGATGGGCCACGGAGGCCTAAATCCTTCTTTTCGAGTCAACGTAGGAACAACAAGAGCCTAGCCCAGGGAGCAGCCGGAGAGGAATTTTGGTGGGCTTGGCAGGCCCACAACTTAGAATTAGGACAGGATGAAGAAAGATTGGGCTTGTCAAAGCACAATTTATTTTATTACTTATTATCATTTATTATTTTGCTTGCTACTGACATTAATATTGTGGTTCTAATCTAATTAAACTCCTCAGCATGACGATACCATTCGAGTTAAATTCGCGTTATTTTAGGAGGAAATAGCTTTATATCTCTTAATTAACTTTTAACTTTTTATTTATTTATTTATTTATATACTTATTTTGAACGGGATTAAGTCTTCTAAAATAATATATATCTATACAAAACAGTAATAATAATTAAAAAAATAAAAGAA
>JAOTQR010066860.1:0-13532 GCA_025774065.1 Solanum ossicruentum | reverse complement strand
CTCCCAAGTTTCTTTTAAAAGTGAAATTACGACGTTGTACAACAACTCATCTTTGTGGACTGTAAAAGTGGTGCAGCGGCTTAATTACATGACCACAACCTATATATTGTTAGAAAATAAGTATTACTTCAAAATAAGTATTACTTCATATTTCATCCAACTAGTTAAGAGAGAATCCTCTTGAACAACAAGAAATGTTCACAACAATAGTTAGGACATATGCTGTCCAGAATTTCCAACTTAACATAATAGCATGTACTTCTTGTTTTACAAGATGACACCATACTAGCAATATCTATAACTTAAAACATATTAATAACATCAAAGTATCTTCATGACAAAGCCCAAAAACCATATAAAAGTCACCAAAATAAAAGGCAAGTGTGCAACAACTTTCTGGATACAAGCTGTCCATAATTTTCAGCAAATTTCCAGCAAAGACACTATCATATACTTCTTATTTTTCATGAAGAAATCATACTAAATACATAGCTATAACTGCTTACCTTTGCTTTATATGTTCTGGATTCCCTTCAAAAGCCTTAGACAATTGAGTTTGCAGCTTGGTGAAGTGAATTATAGAGAAGACAAAACACTATAAGAAAGCTGAACTTTATTTCTTAGTGGAATGAATTAGTGCTGCACTTAACACGTTTTTAAAGATTGATTTTGGCCAGCTTTCTCTTACACTTTTGACATGATAATGACACCCATTAATGGTCTATTATTACAGCATCTTATCCTCCAAAATTGGGCTTAATTGCTTCTCAAATATGATGGACCCTTGTTGCCAATTTCCAGGTTTCTTCTTAGTTGGTTTTGGGTCCAAATGGCGAAGTTGTTTGTAGTGTACTTATTGGATGTTTTAAAATTCTTCTCGAACTGAAAATAAGGTCCATTTATAATACTAAAACATGGGCCAAAATTACACCATTAACATGGAATATATTCATAATCAAACTTGAACTAATTCGGTGCCGAGCCTCGTCTCCTTTTAGCTATCAATTTTAAGCTAAGAAAGTAGGTGTCTCACCTACTAGATTATTAAGTCATACAATAACGTCAATTTTTTTACTTGTATTGGGGATGATATATCTTCAATTTAACACCAACACATACATACCCTCGACCCTCTTAAACATTTAGACTCACATATCGCCCATTAACATGAGATTCAAGTACTTTCAAGAATTGATGCTAATTTGACCAAACCATAACATGATTCATTTATATAACACTAGTACATGTAAAATGTGGGGTGTTATAATAGCGGACATAAGGAAGTGATACCCATGCCTCTTGCACTCTATTCAAGCCTAACATAATAAATTAACTCTCATATATGATTTCAAGTCTTAAGTTTCAGCCCTCATGTCATCTTACATGCATTCATGTTTATGATAACAAGTTTATGGTGATTTTGACATTTATGTTGAGATTTTTGAAAATGATATTTAAGTGTATTTGTTGCATTCATATCGGGCTAAAATCTTCATGATTACTTCTCTTATGTATGTTTCTTTGTTATCCGAGGATGAATGTTCCCAAGGGGGAGATATTAAAACACCCCATATATGTTTTGGAAAGCCCATAATCGTAATTTCCATATATCTCAAAATCCATGCGTGATTTCAAAAATCTGATTTATATTCTTGATCAGGGGGAAAATTAAATGGGAAATGGATATAAACTAGATTTTAGAGGACTCGTAGAGAAAAATAATTAAATTTTCGCTAATTTTTCGAAAAATAGTGGTTATCCCCGATGGTCCGCATTGCGCCAATGATGCAGACCAGTGTTAGATTTTTCTTGTTTTTCTATTTCATCTAAGGGCATTGCGATCATAGCCCCATGCCTATAGAAACGTGAAATCTCCCATACTTAGCCATTTTTCAATTCTATATCACTCAAAAACCCTCTCTAAGACTATCAATTCTCTCATTCAAATTTAAGGATTTCAACTGAATTTTAGGACTAAAGGATTCAATCCAAGCCTCAAGTTTCCTTCTAGCTCATCTCAAGAAAACCTAAGTTTAAGATATGTGGGTTTCATCTATTGGGTCCTTTCACCCATGGAGTCCAACCTTGCTATTTCATGAAAATTACATGATTTTAAGTTGTATTACTTATGAGTACCTCTTATTTTGAATTATGAGCTAAATGATGTTGGATTTTTATCAAGTATCAATTGATTATCCATGAATATCTATTTTTAAGTTATCTCATGAGTTCATCTATGTCAATTGAGATTTTGCATGATTCAAGCAATGAAAACTATGAATTATTGTGAAGTTTGATGGGGAATTCATCCATGATGGGTTTTCACTATGATATTGCTGGGCTGATTTTAATGATTTTGAAATGCATTGTTCTTATTATTTCATGATCCATACACTTGAATTTGCATGATTTAGAGCATGTGTCCATATGTGACAACCAAGTGTTTGATAAAATGTCATGACAAGAATTCTTAAACCATTGATGGGTTATTCCAAGCTTTTAGATGTCAAAAGATTTCAAGATGATTGTAGGCTTTCAAGCATGTATTAGATTCATGGAAATATGTACAATTTTACAAGTTACAAGTTAAGCCCTCTTTCAAGATTATTACCTCTTGTGAGCTATTCATATTTAAGCAAGGGTTTATGTATGATTATTTCCTCCCACGTTAAAGTTAGGCTCACAAATAGAGGTCAAGTATGTTTTAACAGCTACTCATGTCATGTTTCCATATTTCTTACAAGTTATACAAAATATAATTATTTCAATATTCCGTGGGAGTTGATTTAGCACTGATTGTGTCTTAAGATAGGGGCTCGACTCAAGAGGTCCTTATATAAAGTCTTGTCTCTAAAAGATCTGCCACCATAGGATGATTTATTATACCCTTGCTATACTAGTGGATCTATCTAGTGCACTTTATAATGTTTATCATGTTTGGTATACCTTGGCAAGCAGACAACACCTAGCAGGGGAGGTGTTATGCTCGTTCACTTAGTGGGGGGTGTCATGCCTGTCCACCTAACCAAGTGAAATGACCCCAAAAAGTGCCGAAAATGTGCCTCGAAAGTGCTCAGAATCGTAATTTCCATATATCTCAAAATTCATACGTTATTTTAGAAATCTGACTTCATTTTCTTGTTTAGGGTGTCAAATTAAGTGGGAGATCAGTCTAACTCAAATTTTAGAGCAACCTTAGAAAAATCCGAATTTTCAAGTGAGCACAACAAATAGTGACGTAAGCGCGTCTGGGGCACGATGTGCCCTAGTGTTATTTCTGTCCATTTTTTTACACGAAAAATCTTGTGCCTAAGCTTTCCAACACGAGAAAATACCTATACTTTATCATTTTTTACCCTCATATCATTCTAAACATTCCCCAATATTCACTCAAACATTTAGGATTATATTACTCTCAAGATTTAAGAACCAAAACGCTCTTCAGATCTTAAGGAATTCAACCAAGCTTCAAGTCTCCATCTCCAATCTTCTTCAAGGGTTCTCCAAAAGCTAAGGTATATGGGTTTCTTTCACCCTTGATACCTAAGCTTCCTTCACTTAAATTTGCATGATTTAAAAATGATTTCCTCATGGGTCTTATTTATTACGAAAATCACTGCACACTATGTTGGGCTTACAAAATTGTGACTGTTTTACTATGTTTTGAGCTATGAATCTAAGATCTATTATTAGAGTTGATGAAGGTTTTGATGTATATTGCATGAGGGTGTTACCAAGTACCTTTGAAGGTTTTACATGGAGTTTTCTTGCATTATTGCACTCTTGAATTGCATAGTTTTACACTAGTACTACACACCCTTTAAGTGTTTCATAAAATGTCCGGTTATGATTTCTTGAGGAGTTGAGGGTCCAATGTATATCTTACGAGTTGAATGACTATATGATGATGAAATGATGATTAAAGTGATGTGTGTATATGATGACTATATGATGATGAAAGCAATTTTTGAATATGATGGTTATATGATGATAAGAGGAATGTATGACTAAATTACTATGTGATGACAGGGTGAATGTATATATATACATATGATACTATCTCTATGTTGTTTGGGATTACCAAGCCTAGATCAGTGGTTTGTAGGCTTGGGTAACCTATTAAAGGGTTGGTACCTCGATTACCTAGCTCGGGGGTGGTAGGCTCAGGAAATCTTATTTGGGGTTTGTACTCCATCAACCCATTGGGGGGGTTTGTACTCCATCAACCATGTTAGGTGTTTTTACCCATCAATCCAGTAGGGGTTTGTACTCTATCAAATGCATAAAAGGGTTAGTACCTCAAGCGCCTCTCCAAGGAGGTGGTAGGCCTTGGATTGCACAAATAATGGTAACTCCCTACACATGTCTTATGTTCTATGAAATCATGTTTTTAATTCAAGTATCATTCATACATGTGATATTGTAATTATGCTATCCATTACTTATGAGAATGCATTTTGCCTATGATGCCTATCTCTTGTTGCATTGCATCTCACATACTTAACACATTCAAATGTACTAACGTATACTCTATGCCTACATGATATCACCATGAAGGAACCGAAGCTTCTGTTGATTCTCCTCGAGTCCTCAAGTCCGGAGACAATATCTATCTTTTCTCAAGCTTATGTTTAGAGTATGTCTTATATGTTTAGATTACCTACTGTCATTATTATGAGGGAGTGCTTGGTTACTTGTCTTGGCCCCCGCTATTATTTATGTAGTAGAGGTGTTGTTGGATATGCTATGTATCTATATTATGAGCTTGACACCTTTTGATTTTTGATGTTGATGTTATGAAGTTGTCCCTTAACCCTTTTTACCCCAACTTAGTACTTCCTGCTATATTTTATTGCTTCTGCAACCAAGGGTGTGTAATTATATGCTAAGAGGTTGCTTGGGGTCCCTTCGGATGCCCCATGCGTTGTGTCACGTCTAGGCCCTAGGCTTCGGTCATGACAAACTTGGTATCAGAGCCAGGTTGTTAGATCTCCTGTCCAACACACCGTATCGATTAGAGTTTTGTTCATGGTCGTGAAGCTCTCCACAACTATGAATAGGAGGACATAAGGAGTTCTAGGAAATGTTACATTTCTTCATGATCTATGTCATGCGATGTATTTGGGTCCCCTACAGCTTATTACTAATCCCTAACTGCTACATTACAGGATATGTCTCAAGTTACTCAGGATGGTAATATGATGAATATAGAGGTTCCTAATGCTCTGTGGGTATTGGCTAAAGCGACAACAAAGTTAGCAACTCACCTCGATCAACAAGTGAGTACCCCCAAGACTTCTAGTGGTAAGAGGAGGGGTGGTGAGGCTAAGAGGGCCTGTGTTGGGGGTAAGGTCCAAAGTTCTAAATGTAGAGATGGTAGTGATGTGCTGCCTAATGTTAGGTGCTCAAAATATGGTAGGTGTCATGATGGCCTATGCTTGAGAGGTACCGACACTTGTTATGGTTATGGAGAGTTGGGCCATAAGTTAAAGGATTACCCTCATAAACACAATAAGAGTAAAGGAGGTATTGGTGTGATGACTAATCCCAAGTGTCAAAGGTGTGGAAAGTACTATAGTGGCCCATGCTTGAGGAAGACGAATACTTGTTATAGGCGTAGTAAAGTAGGTCACAAGCTAATGAATTGTCCATATGTTCGAAAGAAGTGTAAAGTTGGCCGACCTCGAATCAAGGTGGTCATGTTGATCAAGTGGCTCAAGGAGGGGATAAGATGCCCGACGTTGCTACTGATATGTTGAAATTTCCTTTGGCTTTTATGTGTTAGAATTGGTGGGCTAGTATGCCATTATTTGTTTCTTTATCCTTTGATTGCTAATGGGTTTCTTGTGTTCCCCGAGTTGTTATATGAACCTTTGGTGTTTACCTCTTTGTTGAGTGTATTGTTGCAAGGAATGTTAATAGGTGTTGTTCCATGTTCATCTTGCCTTACGTCTTGCCTTGTGACTTGTTGGATTTGTTGTGATGGACCTTGATGTTATGCTTGGGGTCGATTAGTTGTATGCATGTTGTGTCTCCGTTAAAGTAGAGCTCGAAGACTTAAATTTTGATTCTCTATTCTATCTGTCCTTATGTGGGGTCTTGTAAGGTGGATGCAATGGGGTAAGTCCATTTTTTTGTCTTAAGGTATAATTGATCTCTAATGGTTTCCCCCATGTTCATATTGCAGATGGCCTTGTCTTGTGATTTTTTATTGAACTTAGTTTGTTGGATTTGTAACACCCCACATCTTACAATACTAGTACTATGCAAATGAAACATGATATGGTTTGGTCAAATTAGCATCCATTTTAAAAAGTTCTTGAATCTCATGTTAGAGGGCGATATGTGTGTCTAACGCTTACGAGGATCGATTGCATACAAGTTTTATGTCAAATTGAGAAGATCACGACCCTTAACAAAGTGAGAGAATTGAGGTACTTGTAGGACTCAAGGAGCTTGCAGGTGAATCACCAATTTGCTTAGCTTAAATTTGCTAGCTAAATGGAGATGAGGCCCGACGTCGAATTTGTCCAAGTCCGATTATAAATAAAGTCTGTGTTAAGAATGTAACTTTATCCCATTTTTTACCATCATAAATGGACAATACTTAAAGCCCAAGATGAATAATAAAAGGGCCCAAGTACATCACAACCCACTTGACTAATTAGGCCAAACTAAGTGAAGAGGAATTAGGAAAATGGGCAGCCAAGGCCCATCAACTTTGAGTCCCATTTAGGCCCAAGTGTGAGGGTCAAGCTGCTGCATCACTACCTTGATAATATGAGGCTTAAACCACACAAGAAATTCGGCCAAAGGCTCCTTTAAAAGGATTACAAGTAGAACCTTTAAGTCATTCTTAACTTGGAAAAAAATCAGCTATCACAAGCTTTCTCTCTACACTTTCTTAACCTAGCAAAGCAACCACAAGGAGACTTTTAGGGTTCTTGGAGAAGCCCTACACCTTGAAGATAATGGTAAGTGAGTTTACTTATGTGTTTCGTATGGTTTTCTTATGAAAAACAAGAGACTATGTTGGTTATGTTTATGCTGAAATTGTTCGCAACATGTGTTCTAAAAGTTATTGTACATTTTTCTTATTTATTTGGAAGCTTTTCTCTTTTTGGTTGTATTGATTATGAAGGAAGGCTACTGTTCTTAATGAGTATTGGTTTTATAATTATTTATAAAGGCTGCTGCACCATTTTTACCGTCCGAGAAAGTGAGTTCTTGTGTGATATCGTAATTGCGTTCGTAATAGGAACTTTTGGGCTGATTGATTGAGGACTATGATCTCACGTCCTCCACCTATTTTGAGGAATGCTTTTGATCTATTGTAGGACTGTTTTTATGTGTATACATGGTGGGGACTATTTGGTTAAAGTTGGAATAGGTTTGGAACTGTCGATGTCGAAATATAGTGAAAGGATGTAACGTTATGCCGCCTATTTGTATGTTGCGTAACATTGTTATGTGTTGTGCTTTGTGGATGTTTTAAGGCTGTTATGGCATTTAAACAGGCTGCACATGATATGTATATGAGAATGTGTATCAGAAAATATGAGTAGGGGCGGAAAGGTTGAAAGAATACGCTCGGGTTTATAATTATCCGCTTGCTGCCCGTATGTTGTTTCTTTATGAGATTGGGCTACCAAAGATGTATCTATTTCCTGCTAATGCTAGTTTTATCACCTACTTTATTGTAGATAAATATTTGGAGGAAGGGAAGCTTATCTCGAGGTAATAGCGAGGTCGTATAGCAAGGTATGTAAGGCTACTTGATTTCGTATTACTTGGCATGAAAGATAGATCCCTCCTTGGTAGATAAAGGTACTTACTGACTCAACACAACTATTAACCATGTCTTAACTCTCTCACATGTTCATATGCTCCTGTACACAGTCACCTTCAAATCTGCATACATACTTGGATACCAAGATACTCGAGTTCAATCTACTAAATAAAGTTCAAGTGTTGTTCTACCTCCTATGCATTTCATTATTTGTGTAACCTACTCCTTTCATTATGGTGTTGTCATTTGTTATTATTTACATATCATATGTTATACCTATAGTCCTACAGATCCAATATTATAACCACCAAAAGAATCCTCTCAAAGGTAATTGAAAGATAAAGTAAAGTATATTGCTTATTGATGGGTGGTAAATCGAGGGGTGGAAGAATCACCTAGCCAAGGTAGATCCTTTCACGGGGGTAGCCCAAGGGGTGAAAGCAAAAGCCTAGCCAGGGTCGATCCTGATATCGATTTACAACTGATCATTTTGTATTACTTGCTGTGCATAGATTATACAGTAAAGGTAAAGTAATAAAAAGAACATAAAGTACATGATCCCACAGTATAACTAAAGGTAGTCTCTTATCCTACACCAGTGTATAGTTTCATTTGAGTTTTTACTTCATATAGAGTATTTCTAGCCTTAAAAATTTAGTACATTATCTCGTACTGACGTCCCTTACGGAGGACCTGCATCTCATGCTGTAGGTATAGGTACTAGTAGCTCTCCCTAGTAGGAGTATAGGATATCCAGCTACTGTTACCAAGCTCCAGGTTTCTTCGTCGCTTTGTGCATCTAGAGCTTATATTTTTGTACTGTATAGTTAGTTGAGGTGGGGCCTATCCCTACCCTTATCGGATACTTTTCCTTATCTAGAAGCTTTGTAGATTATGTAAATTAAAGTGTGGTTATGTCTCATACTTTAGAAACCGTGGCCCAACAACCTAGCCATATGCATTTCCTTTTGGCTTGTTATTACTGTTTACCTTCTTAAAGGCATGTTGAATGTATAAATCCCTTATAATATGTATAGAAAGTGCATAGATATAGGTTAGTTCTCCTGGGCCTTATTGGCAATGGGTGCTAGTCCGTCTTAAGTGGACTTTGGGCGTGACAGAAGTAGTACAGAGCGGGTCATCCTAGGGAGTCTATAAAGCCATGTCTATGTAGAGTCTTCTTTATCAATGTGCTGTGTACCACATTTATAAGCAGGAGGCTACGTGGCATTTAAGAGTTGTCACTTTCTTTTCATTCTTTAGATCGTTCCATAGAGCCAAGTGTAATAGGTAGATTATGTCTAACTCCTAAATTGTTTTTTACAACAAGTATGCCAGAAACCAGGAAAAGCAAAGGTAAAGGCAAGGAAGTAGAAGTGGTGGTATACCCAGTCGAGTGAGACAACTAAATGAGGCTCAAGATGAGTCTCTGTCACAGACATCTCCAACTCCTGTAGTTCCTGATGACCTTGAAACTAGTGAAATTCCCCTAGAACCTCGTATCGATGCTATCGTGCAGGATCTGAGAAATGCAGTCCAACTATTGACTCATATAGTTGCTCGCCAAGGTCAAAGACAGGAAGGTCTAGTTATAGATATAGATGGTGCCAATAGGGCAGCTGGCACGAGGATACATGATTTCCTTAATTTGGACCCTCCATCCTTCACTAGGTCAGATCCTAATGAAGATCCCTAAGACTTTATTGATCATATTCAACGCACTTTAGATGTTATGCATGTGAGTGGTACAAAAGTTGTCGAATTAGCGACATATAGGTTGAAGGGTGTGGCTATATTGCCGTATGAAGCTTGGAAGCAATCTAAGGGTATAAATGCACCCCCAAATACCTGGAAGGAGTTCAAAGAGGCATTTCTTGACCATTACATGCCATTAGAGATCCGCGAGGCCTGTACAGATTAGTTCTTGAACCTCCACTAAGGGAATATGAGGGTGAGGGAGTGTAGCCTTCAATTCAATTCCCTATACAGGTATGCTTCTAATGTAGTTGCTACTATGGCATATAGAGTTAATTGATATGTGAATAGATTAAATACGTATCTGGTCAGAGACTGTACTATTGCTTCCTTGAACAAAGACATGGATATAGCAAGAATGCAAGCTTTTGCATAGAAATTGGAGAATTAAAGGCAGAGAAGGACACATGAGTTAGAAAGAGGTCAGGCCAAAAGGGCCAGATCTACAGGGTAGTTTACATAGTCCCAAGGTGAGCTTAGGCCTCGGTTTTCTAATAGACTGCCTAGGCCATCATCCTCTTACTCTGTAGCTAGTGCTCCACCACAACTTCAGGGATCTAGGATAAATCAGTTTAGTCCAAGAAGTGAAGGGCAAGGTGCTCGAATAGAAGGATATTCAGCAGGCCAGCAAATGACCCCTACGCAGCCTTGTAAATAGTGTGGGAGAAGTTATTCAAGTATATGTCATGTTGGGACAGACGCTTGTTATTGGTGTCGTGCGCCAGGGCATATGATGAGAGTTTGCCTGAGGAGACGTATGGGTGATATAGCACAACCTACTAGATCAGCTATTGCATCATCATTGTCAATTCCTCCAATAGGTAGGGTCAACAAACACCTATGGGTCATGGTAGAGGTGTAAGAGGGGCAGCTAGATCTAGCAGAGTCCAGAATCACACTTATGCTTTAGTGAGTCGACAAAATTTGGAAGCTTCACCCGATGTGGTCATAGATACATTGTCCATCTTTTCACATAATGTATATGCATTAATTGATCCTGGTTCTACACTATTAACATCACTCCACTAGTTGCTAGGAAGCTTAAGAGAACACCCAAATTATTGAATAAACCATTTGAAGTGTCTACACCAACTGGTGAATCTATTATGGCTAGAAAGGTTTATTATGACTGTGTAGTAACTATTTGTGACCGTGACAAATTGGCTGACCTTATTGAGCTAGAAATGGTGGAGTTTGATGTTACTATAGGCATGGATTGCTTAGCTTCTTGCTATGCCACAATGTACTGCCGAACTAAGAGAGTGTATTTCCACTTTCCAAATGAGGCAGTTCTTGAATGGGAAGGCAATGTTGGGCCGCCAAAGAGTAAATTTATCTCTTATTTTAAGGCTAGAAAGATAATATATAAGGAGTATATATGTCATTTAGTTAGAGTGAGGGATATGGAGGCAGAATCACTAACTCTTCAATCAGTTCTAGTAGTGAATGAATTTGTTGATGTGTTCCTTGGAGAAGGTCCAGGCTTACCTCCAGAATGAGAGGTAGATATTGGTATTGACTTACTTCCATGCACTTAACCTATTTCTATCTCTCCATATAGAATGGTCCCAGCAGAATTGCGTGAATTAAAATAGCAGTTAAAAGATTTATTGGAGAAGGGTTTAATAAGACGTAGTGTGTCTCCTTGGGGTGCACCAGTGTTATTTGTTTGTAAAAAGGATGGAACCTTGAGAATGTGTATCGACTATCGACAATTACATAGGGTGACAATTAAGAATAAATACCCCCTCCCCAAGATTGATGATTTATTTGATCTGTTATAGGGTGCCAAATGCTTTTCAAAAATTGATTTGAGATCATGTTATCACCAAGTGAGGGTGAAGCAGAAAGATATACCTATGTCTGCTTTCATAACATGATATAGTCACTTTGAATTTCTTATTATGTCATTTGGGCTAACGAATGAACTAACAGTTTTTATGGATCTGATGAATAGGGTATTCAAGCCATTCATGGATATGTTTGTGACATTATTTATAGATGACATTTTGGTATATTCAAGATCAGAAGAGGACCACGCAAATCATTTACGACAGGTGTTACAAATTCTTCGTGATCGACAGTTGTATATGAAGTTTTCTAAACGTGAATTTTGGCTAAAATCAGTGGCATTTTGGGGTCATATTGTGTCCATTGAGGGAATAAGGGTTGATTCGCAAAGGATAGAGGCTGTGAAAGATTGGTCAAGACCAACGACACCCATAAAAGTTCGGAGCTTCCTAGGTTTACAGGTTATTACAAGAGGTTTATTGAAAGTTTTCTTCTATTTCTGCACCTCTAACAAAGTTGACAGATAAGGCAACTAAGTTCCAATGGAATGATGCATGTGAAAGGAGCTTCCAGGAGCTAAAAAATAAGCTAACTTCTGCACTTGTGCTAGTACTTCCAGAATTCATCGAGGGGTATGTAGTGTATTGTGATGCTTCAGGAGTTGGCTTAGGGTGTGTGCTGACACAGAATGGTAGGGTAATTGCTTATGCATCTAGACCCTATGACCACATGAGAAAAACTACAAACTCATGATCTTGAGCTAGCAGCGGTTGTGTTTGCTCTGAAAATATGGCGCCACTATTTGTATGGGGTTCACATTGACATACATATGGATCATAAGAGTTTGCAATACATATTTAAGCAGAAAGACCTAAATTTAAGACAACAAGGATGGCTAGAGCTAATAAAGGATTATGACTTTGATATACTTTACCACTAGGTGAAGGCAAATATGGTAGCCGATGCTCTGAGTCATAAGGCAATCATGAATACTGGTGATCAAGCTATGGTAAGTTAAGGAGTGGCTAAGTATCTACGTCAACTAGGTAGTTTGGGAGTTTGCCTTCTTGAAATTCCAAAGTAAAAGGTTATTGTACATAATGCAATAGAGTCTTCATTAGTAAAGGAGGTGAAAGAAAAACAATTCGAGGATCCTGTTCTATGACAGCTTAAGCAAAAAGTGAGTCAGGTTACGATAAAAGGCTTTGACCTCACACAAAATGGAGTATGTTACTGCCAAAATAGAATATACGTGCCTAATATTAATGGATTAAGAAAGAGGATAATGGACGAAGCCTATTATTCCCGATATTCCATCCATCTAGGATCAAATAAGATGTACCATGACCTGAAGGGAATGTTTTGGTGGGAAGGCATGAGAAAGGACCTTGCAGAATTTGTGGCTCAATGTCCAAATTACCAACAAGTGAATGTAGAACACCAAAAGCCAGGAGGTTATATGCAATATATAGAGCTTCCAACATGGAAGTGGGATATGATCAATATGGATTTTGTTATTGGGTTTCCTCGCTCATTTCAGAAGTTTGACTCCATATGGGTAATAGTTGACAGACTCACAAAGTCAGCACACTTCTTCTTGCCAGTCAGAAGTGATTATACAACTTAAGAGTATGCCAAGGTATACCTCAAAGAGATAGTCAGGCTATATGGAGTCCCAATCTCCATTATATCTGACCAAGGAGCTCAATTAACTGCAAAGTTTTAGAAGTCCTTCCAAAGACATTTAGGGACACTAATGAATTTGAGTATAACATTCCACCCTCAAGCAGATGGTCAAGTAGAATGCACCATTCAGACACTTGAAGATATGTTGCAAGCTTGTGCATTGGACTTTAAAGGTAGTTGGGTGGACCTTTTGCCACTTATTGAATTTTCCTATAATAATAGCTACCACTCAAGTTTCAAGATGGCACCTGATGAAGCTTTGTATGGAAGGAAATGTAGGTCGCCAATTAGATGGTTTGAAGTGGGTGAAAGCACCTTGCTTGGGCCACATCTAGTACAACAAGCCATGGAAAAAGTTAAGGTAATACAACAACAGCTAGAAATAACCCAAAGTCATCACAAATCATATGCGAATGCTAGAAGGAGGGGACTGGAATTCTCAGTAGGGGATTGGGTATTTTTAAAGGTGTCTCCAATGAAAGGGGTTATGAGATTTGGTGAGAAAGGAAAA
>JAOTQR010066849.1:0-13534 GCA_025774065.1 Solanum ossicruentum | reverse complement strand
TTACGACAAGTGTTATAGGTTCTTCGTGATCGACAGGTGTATGCCAAGTTTTCTAAATGTGAATTTTAGCTAAAATCAGTTGTATCTTGGGTCATATTGTATCAGGGGAAGGAATAAGTGTTGGTTCATAAAAAATAGAGGTTGTGAGAGATTAGCCAAGACCAACGACACCCACGGAAGTTCGAAGCTTCCTACGTTTGGAAATTTATTATAGGAGGTTTGTTGAAGGTTTTTCTTCTATATCTGAACCCTAACAAAATTGACACATAAGGCAACCAAGTTCCAATGGAATGATGCATGTGAAAGTAGCTTTCATGAACTGAAAATAAGCTAACTTCTGCACATATGCTAGTACTTCCTGAAGGATCTGAGGTGTATGCAGTGTATTGTGATGCTTTAGGTGTTGGCTTAGGGTGTGTACTGCCACAACATGGTAGGGTAATTACTTATGCATCTAGAAAATTATGACCACATGAGAAAAATTACCCATCTCATGATCTTGAGCTAGCAGCGGTTGTATTTGCTTTGAAAATATGGTACCACTATTTTAATGGGGTTCACATTGACATATATACCGATCACAAGAGCATGCAATACATCTTTAAGCAAAAAGACCTAAACTTAAGACAATGGAGATGGTTGTAGCTAATAAAGGATTATAATGTTGATATACTATACCATCCGGCGAAGGCAAATATGGTAGTTGATGCTCTGAGTCATAAGGCAACTATGAATACTGGTAACCAAGCCATGTTAAGTCAAGGCGTAGCTAAGGATCTATGATAACTAGCTAGTTTGGGAGTTTGCCTTCTTGAAACTCCAAAGGAAGGGTTTATTGTACATAATACAACAGCGTCTTTATTTGTAATGGAGGTGAAAGAAAAATAATTCGAGGATCCTATTTTACAATGAATTAAGGAAAGGGGGAATCAGGGTATGATGAAGGGCTTTGAACTTACACAAAATAGAGTACTTTACTTCCAAAATAGATTATGTGTGCCTGATATTAAAGGATTAAGAAAGAGGATAATGGAAGAAGCCAATCATTCCCGGTATTCCATTCATCCAGGATCAACTAAGATGTACCATGACCTGAAGGGAATGTTTTGGTGGGGAGGAATGAAAAAGGATCTTGCAGAATTTGTGGCTGATTGTCCAAATTGTCAACAACTGAAGGTAGAACACCAAAATCCAGGAGGTTATATGCAGTGTATAGAGCTTCCAACATGGAAGTGGGATATGATCATTATGGATTTTGTTATCGGTTTGCGTCGCTTATTTCAGAAGTTTGACTCCATATGGGTAATAGTTGATAGACTCACAAATTCAACACACTTAATACCTGTCAGGAGTGGCTATACAGCTGAAGAGTATGCCAAGTTGTACCTCAAAGAGATAGTCAGGCTATATGGAGTCCTAGTCTCCATTATATTTGACCGAGGAACTTAATTCACTGCGAGGTTTTGGAAGTCCTTCCAAAGGAGTTTAGGGACACAAGTAAATTTGAGTACAATATTCCACCCTTAAACAGACGGTCAAGCAGAAAGCACCATTCAGACACTTGAAGATATGTTGCGAGCTTGTGCATTGGAGTTTAAAGGTAGTTGGGTGGAACATTTTCCACTTATTGAATTTGCCTATATTAATAGCTTCCACTCATGTACAAAGATGGCACCTTATGAAGCTTTGTATGGAAGGAAGTGTAGATCATCAATTGGATGGTTTGAAGTGGGAGTAACCACCTTGCTTGAGCTAGATTTAGTATAACAAGCCATGGAAAAATTTAAGGTAATACAACAGTGACTAGAAATAGTCCAAAGTCGTCACAAATCATATGCAGTTGCTAGAAGGAGAGTACTGGAACTCTCGGTAGGGGATTGGGTATTTTTAAAGGTGTCTCCAATGAAAGGGGTTATGAAATTTGGTAAGAAAGGAAAACTGAGACCACGTTCCATAGGGACATATAAAACTAATACGAAGTTCGGGCAGGTTGCATATGAACTAGAGCTACCCCAAGAGCTTTCAATGGTACATCCTATTTTCCATATCTCAATGCTTCGAAAATACATAGGTGACCCATCCCGTATCACTCCTATTGAGTATGTGTAGGTTACAGAAGATCTCACGTATGAAGAGGTACTTGTTGCTATTTTGGATTGCCAACTTAAGATGCTAAGGAATAAAGAAATAGCTTCAGTAAAGGTACTTTGGAGAAACCAGCAAACAGAAGAAATAACATGGGAGGTCTAGGACACGATGAAATCAAAATATCCTTACTTATTTGAAGCTAAAGAGGAAGGCTAACATGCAGAATTTGGGCACTAATAGGTACATGTGATTGAATACTTGGTGTATTGTCAAAAGTTTGTTTAGGTAAAGGTTTTAACTTGGTTAAGCTATCCAATTGTGCTAACATTCGAGGATAAATGTTCCTAATGGTGGAGGATGTAACACCCCACATTTCACATGTACTAATGCTATGTAAATAAAACATGATATGGTTTGGTTAAATTAGTGCCAATTCTTAAAAGTGCTTGAATCTCGTGTTAATGGGCGATATGTGCGTCTAACACTTAAGAGTGTCGAGTGTATACATGTTTTGTATTAAATTGAAGAGCTCATAGCCCTAAAGAAAGTAAAAGAATTGAGGTGCGTATAGGACTTAATAAGCTAGTAGGTGAGTCACCTACTTGCTTAGCTTAAATTTGCTAGCTAAACAGAGCCAGGGCCCGACGTAGAATTTGTCCAAGTTTGATTATGAATAAAGTTCATCTTAAGGGGGTAAATTTAGCCCATGTTTTAGCATCATAAATGGACCTTATTTTCATTCCAAGAAGAATGCAAACAGGGGCCAAGTGTAACACAACCCACTTGACTATTTGGGCCTAAAACTAATTAAGAAGAAAGCTGGAAAATGGGCAGCCAAGGTCCACCAAATTTGAGACCCATTTAGGCCCAATTATGAGGGACAAGCTACTGCATAACAAGTGTATTAATAGGTGTTCACGTGTGGGAAAAATATCAACAGAACGTCATTCAAAGAAGTCTTTAAAAATAGCTCAAAAGCAGCCCTCTGGTCATTTACAATTGAAACAAGTTTTGAGTTTTTCAAAAAAGTTTTCAGTTTTTCAAAAGACTCTTATCTTCTCTTTATTTCACTTTACCAAGCCACTATTGCAACCTTATAAGGTTCTTCAAGGAAACCATAATCTTGAAGGCAAATGCAAGTAATCATAGTTATATATTTAGTATGGTTTCTTCATGAAAAACAAGAAGTATATGCTAGTATGTTGTGCTAGAAATTCTGTGCAGCTTGTGTCGTAAGGATTGTTGTGAATTTTTCATGTTATTCAAGAGCTTTTTCTTTTCTTGGTTGGCTGAATTATGAATTAAGTCTTATGTTGTTAACAAGGGATAGTTTTTTAGTCATGTAATTAAGCTGCTGCACTATTTTTACAGCCTACAAAGATGAATTGCTGTATGACGTCGTAATTGTACTCTTAAAAGAAATTTGTGAGTTGCTAGTTGTAATATGTTGTTCCACAACCATCTCCTATTTTGGGACTCTTTGCTGACTATTTTAAAACTGGGTTTATGTGATAAAAATGTTGGAAACAATTTAGGTAAAGTTAAAATAGGTTCGGGATTGTTGATGTCGAAGTGTGGAGAAAGGATGTAATGTTGTGTGCTTGTTTGTATGTAGTGAAGAACTGTTATGTGTTGTGTGTTGTGGGATGCTATAAGATTGTTAAGGGTCTAAAATAAGATGTACATGACATATTCATAAAAATGGTTGTCCGAAAATACGATTATAAGTGGAAAGATTGAAGGAACGCCTTTGGGTCGATAATTAGAACCTTGCTGTTCGGGTGGTAGTTTTTATGATATTAGGTTGTCAAGAAGTGTTTCTTTGTTGCTAATACTAGTTTTATTGCCTAATATACTATAGATAAATATTCGAGGGAAAACGCAACAACTCCAAGGTAGTAATGAGGTCATATAACAAGATATGCAAGGCTACTTGATTTCATATCATTTGAAATGAAACATAGATCCCTTCTTGGTACATAAAGGCATTACCAACTCTGACACAACTATTAATCGTGTCTCTACTCTTTTATATGGTCACTTGCTGCCATATATAATCATCTTCAAATCTGCACATACACATGGATACCATGTTACATGGGTTCTTGTTGCAAAATAAAGTTCACGAATTTTTTCATTTCATACGCATCTGTCATATTATCTTGTATGATTATTTACATGTCACATACTCCATTTACAGTCCTACAACTCCATTATTATGAACACCAAAAGAATAATCTCAAAGGTAATTGAAAGATAAAGTATATTGTTTTTTGATGGGCGGTAGCCCGAGGGGTGGAAGAATCACCTAGCCAGGGACGATCCTATCATGGGTGGTTGCCCGAGGGATTAAGAAAGAACCTAGCCAGGGACGATCCTAATATAGTTGTGCCACTGATCAATTGGTCATTTGCATTATAGTTGTGCCTCGATTATACAGTAAGGGAAAGTAATATAAAGAACATAAAGTACATGATTCCAAAGTATAACCAAAGGTGATCTCTTATCCTACACTAGTGCATAGTATCATTTGAGTTGTTACTTCATATACAATATTTCCTGCCTTACATATTCAGTACATTATCTCATGTTGACGTCCCTTACGGGGGACCTACAATTCCTGTTGCAGGTATAGGTACTCGTAGATCTCCTCAGTAGAGTACAGGATATCCAACTGTTGTTACCAAGCTCAAGGTTGCTTCAGAGCTTTGTGTGCGTTCTAGAGCTTATATATTGTATTGTACAGTTAATTGAGGTGGGCCCTTTCCTGACTCTTACCAGATACTCTCTCTTATTTGGAGGCCTTGTGGACTATGTAAATTAAAAGTATGGTCATGTCTCGTAACCCTAGCCATATGCATTTTCTTTTTGCTTGTTATTATCGTTTAATTTTTTAAAGGCATAATGAAGATAGAAATCCCTCAAAATATTTCTAAAAAGTGCATAGATATAAGTTAGTTCTCCTGAGCCTTATCGACAACGGGTGCTGGTCCACGCTAACGGTACTCGGGGCGTGACATGATCAATGCTTAAGTAAAACCTGCTTAAGTAACTTATGCTCATATAGGATATCATATGTGTAGAAGAGACAAAGCTAGTTGTTCAAGGTATAAACCAACTTTGTGGTTGTGTGGTATAAACCCCTCACATGGTTGATGACAATCACACCTTACAAACACGGTGACGAAGTATAAACCCCTCGCATAGTTGATGAATATAAACTCCCAACATGGTTACCAGGCTCTTGCTCGCCTGGATTGGGTATGGTCTAATGCAACACTTTATATAGATTATATCATATACATAAGCTCATTTCATCATCAAAACATCATTCGTATCATATCTCATGCTTTGGACCTTTAATTTCTCAAGAAATCACATCTGGACATTTTATCAAACACTTTGAGGATGTGTAACGCTAGTATCAAAACTATGAAATATAGGAATGAAATCATACAAGTAAATCTATTTTAAACCATCAATCAACACCTTGCAATACCTTCAAGATATATATATATATATATATATATATATATATATATCAAAACCCCTTCTCAAATCTTACAATAGATTAAAGATTTATAGTTCAAGCCTAGGGCTTAGACGTGGCACGACGCAAGAGGAACCCGAAGGGAAACCAAGCAAGCCTCTTACAGCATCATTACACACCCTTGGTCACAGAAACACTAATCAATTGTTAAGCGATAAAAGAATAGGGAAACTGGGTCTAATGGAAAGCACTTCCATATTATCATAATCAAGAGACAAGAGTCAACTCGTTTCGTAGGTACATAACACGTCCAACATCCACCTCTACTACATAGATAAAAGCGGGGGCCAAGACTAAGAAATCGGGCTCACTATCATAGTCAAAATAAACAATGGAGACGAATGTCTCAAATACATAATAGAAGAAACATAGCCTAGTTCCCCAAAGTGGAGCACTCCCCAACTAGCTTGAGTAGCACCGAACTAGCCAAGTGGAGGACGATGATCAACTTGGGCACCGGTTCCTACATGGTGACATCATATAGGTAAAGATTATGTATTAGTACATTTGAATATACTAAGTACATATGATGCAATGCAACAATACATATGCATCATAACAAAAATGCATAATATTAAGAAATAGGCATAATACAATATGACATGCATGATTAATGGTTAAGTAAAACATGCTTAAGTAACTCATGCGCATATAGGATATCATATGTGTAAAAGAGACAAGTTAGCTATTCAATATATAAACCCCTCACATGGTTGATGGTAATCACACATTACCAAAATGGCAAGTAAGTACAAACCCCTCACATGGTTGATGAGTATAAAACCCCAACATGGTTACCCGGGATGTTGTCCCCCCTGATCGGTTATGGTCTAATGCAACACTTTATATAGAATATATTATATACATAAGCTCATTTTTTGATCTTAATGTCATTCATATCATATCTCATGCTTTGGGCCTTTAATTCCTCAGGAAACCACACTGCATATTTTATCATACACTTTGATGGTGTGTAATGCCAGTATAAAACCATGAAATATAGGAATGAAATCATGCAAGAAAATCCATTGTAAAACAATAAATCAACACCTTGCAATACCCTCAAGACATATATATCACAACCCCTTCTCAAATCTTACGATAGATCAAAGATTTATAGCTAAAAAATAGTAAAACAATAACAACTTTACATAGCTTTAACATAGTGCAGTGAATTTTATAATAATCAAGACCCATTTGTAAATAAACTTTAAATCATTTAATCTAAGTAAAAGGAGGCTTGGGAATCATGGGTGAAAGGAATCCATGAAACAAACCCACATACCTTGGCTTAGAGATGAACTTTGTTAAGATTGAAAATGGAGACTTGAAGCTTTGAACAAGAACCTTGAAGGATAACCTTAGCTTGGGATGAAGGTTTGGGACTTGAATCTTGAGAGAAATATAAGACTAAGGGTTTGAGTGAGTATTGGTGAAATTTTAGGATGATATGAGAGTGAAATAAGGCTAAGTATAGGTAAATAAATGGTTGGGAGCACCCAGGCCCAAGACCCCAAAGCCTTGGACCGAGATAGAAATCACTGGCAGCAAAATATGTAGGTCTGCAACGCGGACCTATCGCGGATCATCTCTGGAAATTGAAATTTTGGAAATTTGAAATTGTGATTCTATTTCTCTAAAATTGGGGTTAGACCCTCTTCCCCCTAATTTTTACCCCCTAAACAAGATTATGAAGTCATATTTTCAAAATAACAAAAAAATTTTGAGATATATGAAAATTAAAATTTTGAGCATTTCGAGGCACGTTTTCAGGCGCGTTTTGGCATCATTACACACTTTGAGTTGCCGAGAATCATAGGATATGACCTTAACATTTTGCATTAGAACACAACCCAAACCAACTCTAGAAGCATCACAATACACAACCAATCCCTCTAGCCCTTCTGGTAGTGATAAAATAGGAGTTGACACAAGCTTATATCTTTCAAGGTTTGGAAGTTCTTTTCACACTCATCAGTCCACACAAACTTAGCTTTATATTGGGTCAATTTCTTCATGGGTGAAGCAATAGAATAGAACCCTTTAATGAACCTTTGATAGTAACCTTCTAAGCCAAAGAAACTCATAATATTCGATCGTATCAATGGTCTAGACCAATTTCTAATCACATCCGTCTTATTAGGATTCACCTTAATACCATTCCCCAACACCACATGACCTAGAAAGGCAATTTCTTACAACCAATATTCATACTTCTTATATTCAGCATGTAATTTCTCTTCCCTAAATCTTGGCAACACTACCCTCAAATGAGCCACATGCTCCTCCTTACTATGAGAATAGATCAAAATATCATTAATGAAGACAACAGCACACAAATCAAGGTAGGGCTTGAAGATCCTATTCATAAGATCCATGAAGATAGACGGTGCATTTATCAACCCAAATGACATCACAACAAATTCATAATTCCCATACCTAGTCCAAAAGGCCGTCTTAGGAATATCACACTCCCTTACCTTCACTTGATGATACCCGGACCAAAGATCAATCTTAGTGAAATGGCTAGCCCTTTGCAATTGGTCAAACATATCACCAATTCTTGGAAGAGAATAGCTATTCTTGATGGTGACCCTATTAAGTTACCGATCATCAATACATATTCTAAGAGACCAATCCTTCTTCTTCGCAAACAACATCGGTGCACCCCAAGGTGATTGTCTAGGCCTAATGAAACCTTTCTCCTACAAATCCCTCAATTGCTCCTTCAACTTCTTTAACTCCGCCGGCGCCATACGATAAGGGAGAATAAAAATGGTTAAGTATTGGAAATAAGGTCCATACTAAAATCTATTTCCATTTTAGGAAGAACACCAGAAAGGTCATTTGGAAAGACATCAAGAAACTCATTTATAATCAGAACTGACTCTGTGGGAAGGACTTTGGACTCCACATCTCTAACTTTAACAAGATGATGAAGGCACCCCTTAGAGATCAACTTACGAGCATTAATGCAAGAGATGTGTGATGACCTAAGCCTAGGGCCTAGACGTGACACAACAAATGGGAAACCCGAAGGAACTCCAAACAAGACTCTTAACTTACTATTACACATCATTCATCGCTGAAGCATATAAAAGACATAAAGAGTAAGAATAGGAGCAAAATGGGATTAAGGGGAAAGTGTGCATAACATCATAATCAATAGACAAAGGGTCAAAGCTCATATCATAGATACATAGCATGTCCAACAAACACCTCTACTACATAAATAAAAGTGGGGGCCAAGAAAAAGCAACCGAGCTTACCCTCATGGTCAAAATATAACATAAAGAAGAGTGTCTCAATACATAATAGAATAAACATAGATTAACGTCCCCGGAATGGAGGACTCACCAACTAGCTTGAGTATTATCGAACTAGCCCTGTGGAGGAGGAGGATGATCAACTAGGGCTTCGGTTCCTACATGGTGACATCATGTAGGCAAAAGTATGTGTTAGTATATTTGAATGTACTAAGTATATAGAATGCAATGCAACAAGACATAGATATCATAATCAAAATGCATAGCAATAGGCAATATTCATAATATAACAATATGACATGCATGATCAATGCTTAAGTAAAACATGCTTAAGTAATACATAATTATATAGGCTATCATATGTGTAGAAGAGACCAAACTAGATTTCCAAAAAACAAACTCCTTGGTAGGTTGATGATGATCTCACTCATCACCCTAGTGTGTGTGGTCCGAACCACTCAACTAGGTTAATGATGATCTCATCCATCACCTTGGTGTGTGAGGTATAAACCCCTTAACTAAGTTAGTGGCAATCTCACTTACCACCCTGGTGTGTGAGGTAAAACTCCTCAACTAGGTAAGTGGCAATCTTGCCTACCACCTTGGTGTTTGAGATACTAGCCCCTCAACTAGATTAACTAGATCAGGCATGGTCTAATGCAACACTTTATACAAAATATATCATATGCACAAGCTCCTTTCATAATCATATAATTATTCATATCATATCTCATTCTTTGGACCTTCAATTCATCAAGAAACCACATCTAGACATTTTATCAAACACTTAGAGGGTGTGTACTGCTAGTGTAAAACCATGTAATTCTGGAGTGAAATCATGCTAGTGAATTCAATGTAAAAGCTTCAATAGATACTTGGTAATACCCTCAAAGAATAAACATTACTCTTCACCAATCCATTAAATATGTCTTAGATTCATAACTCAAAACATGGTAGAACAATCACAATTTCATATGCTAAAACATAGTGTGCAGTAATTTTCATAAGAATCAAGACCCATGAATAAATCACCTTTAAATCATGCAATTTGTAAGAAAAGGAAGCTTGGGCATCATGCATGAAAAGAACCCATGAATGAAACCCACATACCTTAGCTTGGCGATGTACTTGGTGGAGATTGAAGGTGCAGACTTGAAGCTAGAAAAAGAACCTTGAAGAAATCCTTAAATTCGGAAGAGGTTTTGAGACTTGAATGTAGGAGTGAAAAAAGGCGAAGTGTTTGAGTGAGTGTTGAGGATTCTTTAGGATGATATGAGGGTGAAATATGGTTGAATATAGGTATTTTCATGTTTGGGAACACTTAGGCCCAAGACCCAAAAGTCTTGGACCAAGATAGAAAAACTGGACAAAATATTCATAGGTGCGCGTTGCGACAGGGGCACAGATCGTCTTTGGAAATTGAATTTTTGCGATTTTAAAATTTTTCTATGGTTGCTCTTAAATCGAGGTAATACCCTTTTCCACCTAATATTGAACCCCTGAACAAGTATATTAAGTCAGATTTTTGATATCGCGTACGGATTCAAAGATATACTGAAATTATGATTTCAGGCACTTCCGAGGCATATATTTGGGCACTTTTTCAGGTTGTTTCAAGATGAACCTACCCTTGACCACTACATCATGAATCTCCCACTCAAGAATAGGTTCATTTGGGAATTAAAATTTGACCCTACGGGTTCTACAATCAATAGAAGCATAGTATACATACAACCCATCCATCCCGAAATGACATCAAAATCAACCATGTCGACCTCAACAAGATCACAAGGCAATATTTTATGCAAGATGCAAATGGAAAATTTTCTATTGACCTTTCTAGCAATAATACATGCACCAATAGGTTTACACACCTTATATGACTCACACAACAATTCTGGTTCAACATGGAACTTTTTGGCAACCAAGGGGGTGACAAAAAAAAGAGTGGCACCCTGAACAATCAATGAATACACTTAAAAATCAAAGACTTTTAACATATCGGTAACAACGACGGGCACCTCATCAGCCCCTTACCTCCCATGAAAAGCATAAAACCAATTTTGCCCTGGGGAACTATCTTTTCGGCCACCTCTCCCCAAAGGAACTGCATTAGCACCTTGTGGACGAACCTCATACCCTTGTTGCGATTTCGGGGGAAATCCATCATCTTATGCCCAACTTCCCCACAACCATAGAAAGGATTAGTATCCCTCAAGCACGGGGCACTATGACCCTTACCACATTTTGGGCACCCTCCGTTAGGAACCACCCACACCTCCAACAACTTGGGCTATTGGAAAGACATTGGCATCCCTTTTATGAGAAGACCCTTGGCCTCGGTGGAACTGGCCACACTTTCGACTAAAGAACTTTCCCTCAAACTAAGGCCTCTTGGCCTCATGACCCCTTCTATTCGTCAACTTCTGCTCCTCCATTTGTTCGGCATAGGTAATCAAATGAGAAAAATCTATGTCACTAATCAACACGGTGGATCGGCACTCCTCACTCAAAAGTCGGAAACACCTATCAAAAATTTGTTCATCCTAGACCTTGACTCGGCCACCTAGTGTGGTGCATATTTTGAAAGTTTGTTGACATGAGGGCATACCTCCTCACACTCATAGACCCTTCTCTCAAATATCATGACCCAAGCCTCGAGCATAGACGTGACACGGTGCAAGGGGAACCCGAAGGGACCCCGAGCAAGCCTCTTAGCACATCATTACACATCCTTGGTCGCATAGCATCAATTAGTAGAAATAGAGATAACTGGGGCAAAGGGACATCTTTGATATCGTAAAGAATAAGAGTCAAGAGAGAGATAACAATCATTACATATGACATATCCAATAACACCTCAACTAGATAAATAAAAGCCGGGGCCAAAACAAGCAATCAGGCTCACCCACATAGTCAACATTTACATAAAAGAAAAGTATTTTTAGAACATAACATGATATCATAAGCAACGTTGCCAGGATGGAGGACTCACCAACAAGCTTGAGAGAAGTCGTACTAGTTGCAAGGAGGTGGATGATCAAGTGAGACACTGGTTCCTACATGGTGAAATCTTCGAATGCACTATGTATGTAGGATGCAATGCAACAAGAGATAGGCGACATAGTCGAAATGAACAATGATCAGCAATAGATAACATAATAATAATATGGCATGTATGATCAATGCTTAAGCAACTCATGCTTTGCAAATCATTAATCTTACATAGAACATAATGTATAAGTGTGGGAAGCAATCTTAACCGGTATTAAATAATACTAAGCAAGTTACAACTCATAATCCCGATGTCAACCCTACATCAGAAGAAAGGGAGAAGGTACTTGCCAAGGTCAACCTCCAAATGTCTAAGTGGATCCACTAAGCCTTATATGTACCAGGTACTCACCTCTAGTTCTTGGACTCAAGTATTCGCCTCAAGCCCTAATATTTAGGGTACTCACCTCTAGAGATTTGGGGACTAGCATTTAATCCCTTCACTTATGGTAGCACGTAGTTCTAGTACAAGTGTACTCGCCTCGACTCCACTCTGTGCTAAGTCTAATCCCAAGAAATATATAAGATAATCATACTTCAATAACTTGCAATAAACATGGAGGCATGGCACGAGTATCTCTTAACATGATTGACCTTAAATGGAGCCTAATCATTATACATAAGAATGGGTCATCATCAACATTACCATTACATTAGCATCAATATCAACGACTCACAAGAGGTAAAATCTTTGGAAAAAGGGGCTTAATTCGACCCTACAAAATCATCAACACTTTCATGACTTAAACACACCTTTAGATGGCTCATAATAATCATAGAGTCACTTGAACCATAAATCAACCAATAGTTCACCAAAACTTAAAGAATCCTTAAAAAGGCATTTTGTCAAACACTTGACGGGTGTGTAATGCTAGTGTAAAACCATGCAATTTAGAGATGAAATCATGCAAGAAAATTCATTGTAAAACCATCAATACATACTTGGTAACACCATGAAGACATACTTTGTAATAGCCTCAAACATCATACATCAAAACCGTTCATCAAATCTCACAATAGATCTTAAATTCATATCCTAAAACATAGTAAAATAATGACAACTTCATAAACCCAACATAGTGTTCGGTGAATTTCATAGTAAATAATATCCATGAGTAAATCAACTTTGAATAATGCAATTTTCAAGAAAAGGAAGCATGGGCATCATGAGTGAAAGGAACCTATGAAAGAAACCCACATACTGTCACACCCCAAAGTCTCGTTAGGGCGGACTAGCACCCGTTACCGATAAGGCTCAGGAGAACCAACCTATATCTATCTGCCATATCTATCTGCTTTGTATACATATTATATGGAATTTCTATGTTTGACATGCTTTCAGGAAGACAAACGGTAATGACAAGCTAAAAGGAGATGCATTTAGCTAGGTTGTTGGAGCCATGGTGTCTAAAGTACGAGACATGACCACACATTAATTTACATAGTCTACAAAGCCTCAAGTCAGGAGAAAGTGTCTGCTAGAGTTCGGGACAAGCCCCATCTGAATTAACTATATAATGCAAACATATAAGCTCTAAACACACACAAAGCTCCGGAACAACTTGGAGCTTGGTAA
>JAOTQR010066839.1:0-13534 GCA_025774065.1 Solanum ossicruentum | reverse complement strand
ATTCAATTGTTTGCGTAGTTCAGCCAACTCTCTTGGGGCCATACGGTAAGGAGCTTGAGCAGGGGCCACTGATCCTGTACGACCTCGCTATTACCTCGAGATAACCTTCCCTTCCTCCAAATATTTATCTACAACTTAGTAGGTGATAAAACTAGTATTAGCAGCCAATAGATACATCTTGGCAGCCCAATCTCATAAAAACAACATACGGGCAGCAAGCATATAATTGTAACCCGAGCGTATTCTTTCAACCTTTTCGCCTCGAATCGTATTTTCTAATACACATTCTCATATACATATCATGTGCAGCCTGTTTCAATGCCATCACTGTCTTACAACAACCCACAAAGTACAACACATAACAATTCTACACAATATACAAATAAGTGTCATAACGTTACATCCCTTCACTACACTTCGACGTCAACAATCCCGAACCTGTTTCAACTTTACCCAAACTGTATCCAATGTTTTTTACATATAAAACCAGTCTTAAAATATTCCACAAATAGTCCCAAATTAGATAAAGGTCATGAAACAACAATTTCTAATTATCTTCTCACAAGTTTCTTCTATGAGTACAATTAAGATATTCTACAATAAGTCATCTTTGCGAACTGTAACAGTGGTGAAGAAGCCTGGTTATATTACTATCAAACCAACTTTTGTTAAATAAATAAGTCTTTCTTCATAATACAGCTAACCAAGAAGAGAAAAGCCTCTTAATTAACATGAAAAGTGTACCACAATCCTTAGGATACATGTTGTCCAAAATTTCCAACACATGTATAGTTAGCTTATTTCTCTAGTTTTTATAAACAAACTATACTAAGTGCATAAGTAGATTTACTTACCTTTAAACTAAAGGTTTAGAGCTTCTTTAGGAATCCTTGTAAGGTTGTGAGACCTGGTTTTCACACTTTGAAATAGAGCAAAGAATAACCAAGAAAGCAGATTTTTTTCTGTCCAAGTTAAAGTGACTTTAGGGGGCTTCTTCACCCCTTTTTAAAAGAACTTTTTGGCCAACTTACTTTTGATTTCTTAGCCTTAATATATTAAGTTGGTGATGCAGCTTCTTGCTCCTTTAACTTGGGCCTTGAGGGGATCCAAATTGATGGGTCTTTGCTGCCCATTTTTCTCCTGTTCTCTTAGTTAGTTTTGGGCCAAAATTATCAAAGAAATTGTGATGTCTTTGGGATATTTTAATATCCTTCTTAGGCTAAAAATATAGTCCATTTATGATTCTAAAACATGGGATAAAGTTACACTCTTAACACGGACTTTATTCATAATTGGACTTGGACAAATTCGACGTCGGGCCTCGTCTCCGTTTAGCTAGCAAATTTAAGCTAAGCAAGTAGGTGACTCACTTGCTAGCTTCCTAAGTCCTGCAAGAACCTCAATTCTCTCACTTTTTTTAGGGCCATAATCTCCTCAATTTGACACAAAACATGTATACACTCAACCCTCGTAAGCATTAGACGCACATATCGCCCTATAACATGAGATTCAAGCACTTTTAAAAATGGGTGCTAATTTGACCGAACCATATCATGTTTCATTTGCATAGTACTAGTATTGTAAGATGTGGGGTGTTACAAGTATGCCCTCAAGTTCAACCAAATCTCTAAGTATGCTCCCCAATTGGTGGTCGATCCAAGGTCTAGGATGAATAAGTTTGTTATGGGTGTATCGGAATTGGTGAACAAAGAGTGTCGTGCCACATGTTGATAGGTGACATGGACTTTTCCTGCCTCATGATTTATGCCGAGCAATTGGAGGGGGAAAAGATGTGGAAAAGAAAAGGTAAGGAGGCTAAGAGCGCCCATTTTGAAGAAATGTTCCAAAGTACCAAATGTGGGGGTGGTGTGGTGCCTTATGCTAGGTGCTCAAGATATGGGAGATGCCACGAAGGCCCACGATTGAAAGGTACGGATGCTTGTTATGGTTGTGGGGAGATGGGTCATAAGGTAAATGATTGTGCTCGGAAATGAAACAAGGGTAAAGGTGGTGATGTTGATCAAGGGGTACTCCAAGACGTAATTGGTTCTATGCTCTTTAATGGAGGTAAGGAGGAGATGGGCTTGATGATGCTACCGGTATGTTAAAGGATTTTCTTGATTTTGTTGTGTATGCTTTGATGGTTCCGAGGGTCACTATTCCTTTCATTATTCCTTTTTGTTGCTAGTAAGATTTGGCTATATAAGTCTATTGTTGCAAGAAAGTCTTATAAGGTTTACTCCATGTTCTTATTGCATAGAGTCTTATCTTGTGAACTAGGCTTGATGGGTTGGAGGTCTTAGGATGGTTTGGTTACATGCATATCATGCTTCCAAAGAAGGTAGAGCCCATAAGGTTGTAAGATGATGGTTAAGGATAGACGATCTATTTTGTCAACTACAATGGGTTAGTCATTTGTATAAGATTTATCCTTTGTTCAGATTTTGTCCCCGAGTGAGGATGAGGGTAGGTGGTATCCCTAGGTGTCCTATCAGACTAGGAATGAGCATTTTGAGTCATGGTGGAGTCGTTTGGTTGACTTATCCACTGGCTATGTTTATGGTTTTCGTGAATAGGGCTTTAAAACCCTACCTTGTCGTGCTTGTGGTGGTCTCTAGTGATGGAGTATTGACTTGCTTAGAGCTTGTGCATCATTTGAGGGTTATGTTATGAATTTTGATGAATGTGAGGTTGCTTGCTAATTATGGGAATTAAGAACCTTTGGGGTGACAAAAAGGGGTGGTTGGAGAAGTTTACTAGTTGACTAGGTTGGGAATGATGTTGGGTGAAGTTGAGAATGGGGGTTCACTCCCAAGGGGGAGATGGTTGATTTAGGCACCAAGGTGGGTTAGGTGTGTATAAGGTTGACAAGTAAGGTAAAGGTGTGAGGGTCCTTACAGGTAGTTGAGGAGAATTTGTAAGGTGGCCTACGAATCATAGTTGCCTATGGATATTGATATGGTTCATCCGGTTCTTCATGCATCTAGGTTGAGGAGATATATTGGTGACTCAAGTGCTATAAACCTCCTTTAGGTTGTGAGTGTTGTGGAGGATGAGTTGGCTTAGGAGAAGGTCTCGGTGGAGATATTGGATTGATAGGTGGGAAGGTTGATTAATAAGGATGTAGTGCTTGTTAAGGTCCTATGGGAGAATCATCAAGTTGAAAGTGCCACATATGGAGCCGAGCTGGACATGCAAAAATGATATCCATATCTCTTCCACTCTACTCAAGCCTAAAGTACCAATTTAAGCTTCCATATGTGTTTTCAAGTCATAAGTTTCGGCCCTTATGTCATTGCATGTACTCATGTTTATATTGACAAGTTTATGGTGATTGTGATGTTCATGTTGAGTTATTTTGAAAATCATGTTTAAGTACATTTATTACATCCATGCTAGGCTAAAATCTTCATGATTACTTTCCTTGTGTACATTTCTTTGACATTTGGGGCCGAATGTTCTCAAGGGAGAGATATTGTGACACCTCATAACTCCATGCTCTTATGTACCCATGTTTCAAGTTCATTTGGTCAGGTTGGGAGTGTGCTAGGGTTGTGGGAGACCTCTAGTACTTCGACGAGTTCAAAACTTCTCTACGAGTTGAATTTTGGGTGTTGGTTCATGCAAGGGTCAACTTTAAATGAGCATAACTTTTATCACACTTGGAGCTGGATGGCCCATGGCATGTAAAATGAAATAACTTTGAGTTAGGCTTCCAACACACTTGGTTTTACCTCATTTCGAGTTCAGATGAAGGGGTTATGACCATTTTTGTGAGACCCTCCCGTGCAGTGAAACCATATGGGCAGCTTGATGGGTAGTGGAACTTTGGACGGGCCATCTTGAGCTGGAAAAGACCATTTTTGGTCTAAGGCATGTGATACGGCTAGTGGTACGGGTTGTATGGCTTGCCACTGACCGTGTGGTTGGTCATGGAGTGTGTGCAAGTCAGGAAGGTAAGCATGGGAGGGAGTTTTTGACTAAGTGTTGTGCCACGACCATCTTCACGGGCTGTGGCATGCTTCACGAGTCATCAACTTGGCCGTGGGGTGGCCTGGCCACAAATTTCTTCTCTAAGTGTAGTTGGACGGACCACTACACGGACCGTCTAGCACCACATGGCCTATGAAAGTGGCTCGTCAAAGTGACGTTGACGATAACTTTTTCCCAAGTGTTCCAATTCCAATTTTTTTTCTAAGTCCCATCTCACGGGCACTGCACACGACCGGTGTAGTGCCACATAACCAGTGAAGCCATTAGTGGGGCAACTTTGCCAATTTTTCCTCCATTTCACTAATGACGTTTTCATAAATTTTATTTATTCTAATAATTTTTTTGGACTACGAATGATATCTTAACCTCCCCATAGGACCTAAACCTTATTCAAAAGGATCAAAGTAATTACCCTCATCTCAATAAACTATCAAATTCTCTCAAGAGCCTCCATCAAAACCCCAACACAAATTCAAGGAAACTCAAGAACAAGTTTTGGATTCCAAGACCCACTTCCAAGCTCCAAGTCTTTCACAACCCAATTTCAAGAAACTCATATTCTAAGCTACGTGAGTTTCAACCATTGGGTGCTCTCTCCCATGGTGCACAAGCCTCCTTTCTATATGAATTTAATATTTCTAAGTTGAATTACTTATGGGTCTTATTATGAATTTGTCTATGAACTATATTGGGGTTTCATTAAAGTATGATTATTTAAGCATGTTTTAAGCTATGGATCTATGATCTACTTTGAGATTTGATGGGGTTTTTAATGTACATTTCTTGAGGGTATCACAAAGTGTTTTTGGGTGATTTTACATTGATTTTTCTTGTATGATTTCACCCTTGAATTGCATGGTTTTATACTAGCATTACACACCCACCAAGTGTTAGATAAAATGTCCAATTAAGGTTTCTTGAGTTGTTGAAGGCCTAATGCATGACATATGAGATAAGTGACTTTATGATGATGAAAATAAAATGTATATATATGTGTTGATTTCTTAAAAAGTATCTGTAGTGTTGCAAGTTGACCACACCTTGTTGAGGGGGTGCTATGATAGAGGGTGTGATGTCCATCAGCCATGTTGAGGGGTTGATACCTTGACCAGTATGGTGGAAGTGTGATGTCCATAAACCATGTTGAGGGGTTGATAACTTGACCACTATGAAGGAGGGTGTGATGTCTATCAACCAATTGAGGGGTTGATACCTCAATTACCATGGATGGTAGGGTGTGACAATGCATCATAATGTTGGTCTCTTCTTACATATGTAATATGTTCTAAGTAAGCATGTTTTACTTTAAGTATTATTCATCCATTTCATATTGGTACTGTGCTATCCATTGCTTATGATGTTGCATTTTGCCTATATTGCCTATCTCTTGTTGCATTGCATCCTATATAATTAGTATATTCAAACGTACTAGAACATACTCTATGCCTACATGATGTTACCATATAGGAACCCGATCCCCACATGATCATCCTCCTCCTCCATATGGCTAGTATAATTTCTCTCAAAGCAAGTTGGTGAGTCCTCAACTCCAAGGGCATATGTCTCTTGATTTTCATGCTATGTATTGACTTTCTCTATGTTGGAAACTTATGACTATGAGGGTGAGCCCAGAGATTGTCGTGACCCCCGCTCTTATCTATGTAATAGAGGTGTTGTTGGAACATTATGATGTATTAATGCTTTACTCTATTGGCTTTTCATGTTTCTATGGTATTAAAGTTGTTCCGTAGCCCCGTTTATTTTTATTTACTATCTCTTCTTGTTGTTCAAATGCATGTGTAATGATATGCTAAGAGGCTTTTTTGAGGTTTATTTGGGTTCCCCATTTGCCGTGTCACGTCTAGGCCCTACGCTTTTGTCGTGAAACATGTATTAATTAATTCTCTTTGTTTTGATTGCTTTTTAATGGTACTTAATGTTAGAACTCACCTAGTTATTACTGACTGAATCAAGGTAGTAATGAATGGAAAAAGAGATTAATTAATAGGATTCGATCTATTTCTTCTCGTTTAATCAACCAAACTGGATCAAGGGGAGGTTGTACTGGGACAATAGGTAAGAATTAGTAATGTTACACTACAACGATGATCAAATCACATATTGAAATTTATCTCTCACTTGGATCAAAGGGTTTGGTAAACTTAATTGCCATTTCGCATGCAACACGCTAGAAAAGATTACGATTATCTAGTAATACCAAGTTAGAAAATCATGGGGAATAGAATACCCTAGTTTCTCTTCTCACTAATCTCACAACACTTGTTTTAGTTTAGGTTTACTTTCTACAAATTACAAATTACAAAACCCCCTCTTTCGGGAGATAAGTAGGTTAATTAACTCGAATTGCTTGAAATTACTCTGAGTCTACTATATTCTCTGTGGGTTTGATCCTAACCTTGGTTAGTTATATATCTTGACAACGATTGCTTTAAGCTTTAAAAAGGAGGTATAGCTTGGGTAACATCAAGATTTTTGCACCATTGCTGGGGAATAGACCCAACCTGTTTATTTTGAGTAATTTAGGGAATACGTCCGTACTTCATTTTATGATTTTTTGTTGTTTTTGTTTTGTTTCAGCATGCAGGTATAGTGTATGCACTACACTCAAAGTCGAGGCATTCCCTTTAATCCGTTTGACCTTAAGATCTAAAGGACACTGAGAAAAATAACCTAGAAAAACGTGAATAATGCTGCAAATGAGGTTGTGAATGTAGCACTGAACCATAACAATAATAATAAGGATAATCCACCTCTACTTGAGGATATTAATCCACCACCACAGGATCTTCAAGCCTCAACTCATAATGGAATCAATATCAGCTTGATCCTATGACGATGGATGTCACTGGAGCTATTGTGTTACCTCTATAACAAGATGGCACAAAGTTCATTATTTTGAATGGTTTACTCCAAATGTTGTAGAATCGCAGACTGTTCGCAGGCCTACCGTTAAAGGATCCACATAACTATCTACAAAACTTTATTTTTATCTGTAAGAGTATGATGGGAAGCCAGAATTAGTCTATAGATGTTGTTGGGCTCCGTATCTTCCTGTTGTCTCTAACAGGCAACGCAACGCTATGGTTATCAGAGTTTCCACAATGTTCGATCACCAGCTGGCCTGAACTATAGAAGGAATTTTTGGAGAGGTTCTTTTTGAGGTTGAAGAAGCTGAAGTTGAAGGTCTAAATCAACAACTTCGAGCAACTTCCTGGTGATTCAATCAATACCATATGGGAGAGGTGCACAAAGTGCCTGAGGAGGTCCTTGGCCATGAGATCATGGATGATGCCTTAGTAGAGATCTTTTATCGAGCCCTGGACAAGAATAGCCAAGGTATTGCTGACACTATCATAGGAAGCTCGTTTCTAGATCGTCTATTTCTTGTGATTTCTAAAAGGTTCGAGAAAGTGGTCAAGACAAATAATGCATAGGGAACGAGAGATTAGTCGACAACAAAGAGATTATTTGCAGTCAATACTAATTAAGCACAAGCAAAAATAAATGAGGATATGATGTAATAGCTTGCTCAAATTAGTACCAATATAGGTTGTTTTATGAAGCAAAACTAAGAATGTGTGAATACAGTGGCTTATCATCCTTCACAAGCACCCTTATATGAGGGTCTTACTATGAGGAGGAAACTTACTTCATCACTGATCAGATGGTGAGTTTTTGAACCAACGTCAAGGGTCCAATCAAGATTATTGGTAACCTCAAACCTAAAACATGGATGACACTTTTAGAGACAACAATTGAGGAGGCTACTATGATAGGAACAGGGGCCAGGATAGAGATGCTGATTGGAGACTAAGAGATGGCTACAGGAATGGTCTGTATGTACCACCACATAATTGAGATTTGGGTGCTGGTAGCTCTAGAGTTGAGGAGATGTTTGATCACCTGTTGAAGAATGCTGACCCTCAGGATGAGACCTTGAAGGGGATGAAATCTGACATCTCCAGTATTAATTAGAAAATCAAGTCTCATTCTATTGCTATCAAGCAACTAGAGTAGCAATTCTGTCAAATGTCAACTTAATTGAACCGGCACCAAAAATGTACATTGCCCAGCAATACAGTTCAGAATCCAAAGAATAAAGGGCAGTGAATGTTGGTGACTACTCCTATTGGCAAACAAATCATTGACCCTCCGATGCCTATTGATGATGATGATGTTCGGGAGGAGATAGTTGAGAAGCAAAGATGCAGAGACTGGAGATATTCATGTCAAGGATGGCTGGTGGTGCTGCAGTGCCACCACAAAAGTTAATACCCATTCCTAGACCTCTCCCTCCTTTCCCATAGAGAATTAAAAAGGAGGTAACTTCCAGCACTTCATCTCCAGGCTGAAACAACTCTCCATCAACATCCCTTTTATTGAGGCATTGGAGAAGATTCCTAGGTATGCAAAGTTCATTAAGGACTTGGTCACAAAGAAGCAGACTGTAAGCCAGGAGCTCTCCCAAGAGCTTCAATATTACAGTGCGCTAGCTACAAGGTCCTTAGTGCAGAAATGAGAAGATCTCGGAGCTTTCACCATACCCTGCACCTTTGGAGATGTTGAGTTCTCAAGGGCTTTATGTGATCTAGGTGCCAGCATAAATTTGATGCCCCTTGCAATCTTCAAGAAGCTAGGATTAGGAGCCTCTACTCCTACAAGCATGCAATTATTGATAGCTGACCGAATTGTGAAGAAGCCTATGGGGATACTATATGATGACCTTGTTAAAGTAGAGAAATTCATATTCCCTACAAACTTTGTGATCCTTGATTATGAAGTCAACTTTGAACTCTTAATCATCTTGGAAAGGCCTTTCCTAGCCAGTGGGCGAGCACTAGTGTATATGGAATCTGACCAACTCAAGTTTCAATTGGATGATGAAGAAATCATCTTCAACATCTTTTAGTCGATGAACAGGCCCGATGACTTCAAGATGGAAGTTTGGGCACTTAGTGACGTCTGAGTAACCAAGTTGTCCAAGTCGTACCACGATAATAAATCATGCGCTACTTGGAAGACAACCCAAGATTTTTGATGTAATAGTAGTAGTTTTATTTTATTTTAAGATTTTGGACTATTAGGTAGTTTAATTTTTAGCATTTTGGTTGTTAGTCTTTTACTCTGGACTGGAGGCATATAGGGTCAGAGTGTGTTTTGTAAAAGATGTGCAGGTATAAGACCAAGTCAGCCATCTGGGTTGAATAAGCAACAAGAAGTGCTTCTACGACCAGGTCTATGGGCTGTGGTTCACACCATGACTTGTACACTGACTCGTAGAACACTTCCAATGAGAAATATAATGTTCAATCCAGTCCATAAGCCAACTTTATGACCCATATATAAAAGTAAGGGCCGTGAATGTGGCTCATGGACCCTAAGAAAGTTCACTAAATTTGTCTAAGTGTTGGAGGCTTCTAGGACCCACTCTATGAGTCGTATTTCTATGAATAGCCTATAGACACTTCCCTGAAGCTAATCCCAGATTAGGGCTTTGGTTCTCTACAAGACCATGTTCTATAGATCGTAGAAAACTCTACAGGCCGTAATCAGGGTTTATAGAGCTTGGGCCCAATTTCACCTCTGATCAACGTATAGAAAAGGGTAAAATAATTTTTACCCTGCATTCTCAAAGTGTTTCCCAAAAACACACGAGCCCTTCTCCTACCCTACCACTCTGAACACCGTTTAGCCATTGTCAAAATTTTTTGGTATTACTTCAATAGCCTAGGGTTTCGCCCTCTCAGATTCCTCTTTCAATTTTTCATCTTTGTGATCTAATTTTGGTGAGTTCTTGGCTCTAAATCCCTTGTATTATCGAAATTAATATCATTAGGTTGGGATTATTGACGAGTATCGTAGTCCAAACTTGTTATGTTCGAATTAGTTATTGCCTTTTGATGTGCTATAAAATTACAACACATTTGGTGCCTAAAACAAGGGATTTTGTGAGTTCTTAAAGGGACTTATTAGCGTTTTGATGTGCTTTTATTGTTAATCTTGCAGAAAAGTTAGGTTGACATGATTTTGAAGAAAAGTTATAGATTTTGCTAAAGCATAGGCCATACAAGCCCACCTACGAGTCGTAGTTCACACTACTACTCGTAGGGTGGTGTCACAATAGGATTCCGAGATCAAAAGTTTAGAAATCTTCCAAGTGAGGGCCATTCCTATGAGTCCAGTCTACGAGTCATAAGGCACATACGACTTGTATAGGTGGATTCATAGCAAGAATCAGAGAACCAAACTATTGGACCAAAAACTGAAGACCAAGACTACGACACCAACATAAGACCGTAGCTCAAGCAACGACTCATACCTATGGGTCATACCAGTTCAGTCCAAGATGCCAAGATCCTGATACGAGACCCCGACTGTAACTCTAGGCCATCCTACGAGTCATAACTGCGAAATTTATCAGATGCCAGCTGTCTTTTCTGCATAATTTTTAGGGTTATTTTGAACATACTATAAATAGTTTAAGTTAGGTTTTTGAAAGGAGGACAAAAGAGAGATAAGAGTTGACACTTGTAAATATTAGCCTTTGTCTTTGAGCTCTAAAATATTCTCCCAATAATATTTTAGGGTTTCAACTTAGACTATTATTTTCCCTTTGAAAACCCATTTTTTGGGATTACAAATCTTGTGCTACACACTTTGGAATTTATCAAGTTTGTGGATTTGCAATTTGGGTGTCTTCACTTTCATTGGAGTTGGTAAAATTCTCAACTATGCCTGTTACTTGCATTTTTGTGTGTTTTATTTTAGCCATGAGTAGCTAAGCACCCACAACTTGGGGTTATGGGAACCATGGGTAGTTGACTTGAAATCACCTATGTTTTGTGCATTTCTATGATTGGGATTTTGCTTGTATTATCTATTTCGGTTCGTTATTAATGTTGTTTGGTGGTGGCTAATACCAAACCCTACCTACTATCACGATCCTGACCAAGGTAGTGACGAATAGGAAACGTAAGTAGATGACAGGATTTGGTTGATGTGTTCCCATCTAATTGACCAAACCTGACCACGGGGAGCTTGACTGGGACAATAAGTAACGGTTAGTTGGCACGCCATAGTAGCCAACCAAGTGCCATGGTGAAATTCGACCTTCACCTTCACAAGAGGGCTAAAAGAACCTAAGTTACTATCCTGCATTGATTCGCCAACTATAGTTATGTTATCTAGGGTATTTGAGTCAACGAGTAAAGGGGAGCACAATTCCCAAGTTGTTCCTAAATTTGAGTGTTTTCTCACATTTTGGTTAGTGTTTATTTTATCTTTTTTTTTGAATCACATGAACTCCCCTCCCCCATTTGGAGATTGTAGTTATAGACACTAGAAATGATTAGTGGTGAATTCTTGTAGTCAAGCCATGTATTCCCTATAGATTCGACCCTAAACTTGGTTAGGTTAATTACTGATAGAGACCGCTTTCTTATTGGAGCATGACCATCAATCACCTTTGTATGTGATATGTGTTTAACCTTGATTTAGTTGTTGTCATTGTTTTGAATAATGTAAATGCTAGAATGTGTATGTAGCCATGTCTTGTTTGAATGTTGTTAAGAGAAAATAATGTAATCACATGTGGTGGTAGTTACACGAGAATTATTACTCAAAAAATGACATGTGATTGCATGTGTGTGCATTATTTCTAACTTTCAAACAGGTGTTAGTTTATGGTGTGAATATATAAAATGGAAATTAATGGGGTAGTGTATAATTGTTGTATGTGGGGTATTGGGGAATTTTTTAGGATCATATGAGTGCACAAGATTGTTGCTTCGGTGTTGATTTAAATAATTATAGTCTGATGATGTCATTTTGGGACCTATTTGATAGGCTTAGAAAACCAAGTTATAACTGGAAATTTCACACCACAAGGGTCTTCTAAGGCCCGTGGAATATTCCACGAGCCATAGTTTCCCCTCATGTAAAGATCCAATAGCCTAGAGTTTCTGAGACCCTATCAGATGAGACCTTGTATGAGCCATAGTTTATTCTACGACTTGTAGACAAGTCTCGTAGGGCCATCCTATAAAAGTTCCAGTCTAGAACCATATCTACGACTCATAGTATGTTATACTAGTTGTACCTGGTCTCACAGATAGAGTTCCAGTAACTAAGTTGTCTGCATCCTGCCACCTATGAAGGCCTTTTACGGCTTGTAATTTTCACTATGACCCATAAGTGAGCCTTTGTTGACTTATCTATCACTAGTTCTGATTTATTCTTGGTTTTTCATTCCTATACTTGTAGGGCTAATCGTGTTGCTAAATGTGTGCATTCTAGGTACCATGGCCCCAAAAACTAAGGAAGAGCGAGATATAGGCTATGCAGAGGATACTGAGGGATGAGCCCTTGAACACCTAGGGCAGTCCTGAGGCTAGTGGATCTCTCGAGGATCTCGGTGTGCAGCTTGATGTATGCACCGAGAGACCACAGACATGGGCTACTGCTAAATAATCAGGGTAGCCCCAGACTCAGGCCATAGTGGTCTGCCCTCTCCAGTCTGACGAGGGAGGTGACAGAGATATCAGTTCGATATAGATGACTTCCTCCGGAGAGGGATTTGAGTCCGGATACGAAGAGGAGTCAGAGTCAGAGTCTTCATCAGTACCTCAAGCACCACCCTCATCTTCGGATGCATTATCTAATCAATGGTGCATATAGGGTATATAACATATTAAATTGGATGATGTATAACAGGATGAGCGGGGTCGACCAACCCGCTCCATATTCGAGGAGCCCCGAATTATCACCTCAGGGCTAGATAGCATCCCTGGACTTTAAGACACCATTTCCCTATATAGACTCTAGTGACTAGCATCCTCCTAGGGGAAGTACTCCCTGCCATTGGTTAAAGAGTTCTTTGCATACTATATTGATATAGTCCTAGGTTCTCTCCATAAGGGGAAGAGACTCCTCACTCTGCCCTGGATGACACATACTAAGGTGAGGGGTGTACAGGTTGATATCTCGGAGGCCACCATCCACTTCATGTTATTTTGTCCCAAGTACTAGGCCCCTAGGACTACAACTGAGTTTGACCATAGATTGAGGCAGACTTGAGACAAGGTGCTGATGAGAGATCCAATTGGCAAGGCTATATTGACGAGATAGGTAGCTGACCATATTGCTGACAGGGCCAGGACCCTGGGTGGGTATCTACTTTGTTGGAGCCTTTTTTGAAGGCATCCCGCAGCTTCATCAATAAATTTTGGTGGGCTATGGTGAGATTGCAGATCTAGCCCACACATGCAGATAATACCTTGATATCGGACCGCGCAGTACTAGTTGCCAACATTTTAGCTAGTTACAACATATATTGGACCCGCTTGATTACAGAGCAAATTCATGAGGTGGCCCTGAAGAGGTCTGCTTCCATCCCCTTCCCGTTCTTGATATGTTGCCTTTATATAGCAGTGGGGGTGGAGATACTTCACCAATTGGACACTCGGATCAAGTTTAAGAGGAAGTTATATGCCCACTTGATAAAGGTTGATGAGAACCAGGT
>JAOTQR010066828.1:0-13535 GCA_025774065.1 Solanum ossicruentum | reverse complement strand
TCTTCCTGGTTTCTGGCATACTTGCTCTCTGTACAAAATAATTTCAGGAGTTAGACACAATCCACCTATTACACTAAGCTCTATGGCACGATCTAAAGAATAAAAAGAAAGAAACAACTCCTAAATGCCACATGGCCTCCTTCTTATAAGTGGTGCACAACACATCGATAAACAAGACTCTACATAGACACGACTTTGTAGACTCCCTAGGATGACCCACTCTGAGACCACTTCTGTCACGCCCCAAATTCCCCTTAAGGCGGACTAGCACCCGTTGTCGATAAGGCTCGAGAGAACCAAACTATATATATGCACTTTTAGACATATTATAAAGTATTTCTACAGTCAACATGCCTTTATGCCAATACATAATAATAATAAGCAAAAAAAGGAAATGCATATTACTAAGCCATTGGGGCCACGGTGTCTAAGGTACGAGACATGACCACACTTTAATTCACATAGTCTACAAAGCCTTTAGATAAGAGAAAGTATCTAATAAGGGTCGGGACAGGCCCCACCTCGACTAACTGTACAATACCAACATATAAACTCTAGACACACAAAAAGCTCCGAAATAACGTGGAGCTTGTAACAACAGCTAGATGTCCTATACTCTACAGTTGAGATCTACTAGCACCTGTGCTTGCAGCATGAAATGCAGATCCCCCATAAGGAACGTCAGTATGAGATAATGTACTAACTATGTAAGGCCAGAAATACTATATATGAAGTAACAACTCAAATGAAACTATGCACTGGTGTAGGATAAGAGACCACCTTTGATTATACTTTGGGATTATGTACTTTATGTTCTTTATATTACTTTACCTTTACTGTACAATCTATGCACAGGTGTAATACAAATGACCAACTGATCAGTAGTAAATCTATATCGGGATCGTCCTTGGCTAGGTTCTTCCTTAACCCCTCGAGCTACCACCCGTGATAGGATCGTCCTTGGCTAGGTGATGCTTCCACCCCTCGGGCTACCACCCATCAATAAACAATGCACTTTATCTTTCAATTACCTTTGAGATTATTCTTTTGGTGGTCATAATATAGGAGCTGTAGGACCATAGATGTAGCATTGACATGTAAATAATCATTTAAGATAATATGACAATGAAAAGAGTATGTTACATAAATAATAAGATGCGTATGAAATGAAACAACTTGTTAACTTTCTTTAGCAACAAGAACCCATGTAACTTGGTATCCATGTGTGTATGCAGATTTGAAGGTGATTATATATGGAAGCATATGAACATATGAAATAGTAGAGACACGGTTAATAGTTAGGTCGAAGTTGGTAAATGCCTTTTTGTACCAAGAAGGGATCTACGTTTCATGCCAAACGATACGAAAACAAGTAGCCTTACATACCTCGTTGTATGACCTCGTTAATACCTTATCATGGCTGCATTTTCCATCAAATATTTATCTACAGTATATTAGGCAATAAGGCTAGTATTAGCAGCAAAGAAACACTTCTTGACAGCCCAAAATCAGAAAAACTATCACCCGGACAACAAGTTTATAATTACCAACCCAAAGGCATTCCTTCAATCTTCTCACTTATAATCGTATTTCCTAACAACCTTTCTTATGTACATGTCATTTACATATTATTTCAGACCCTTAACAGTCTAATAATAGCCCACAAGGCGTAACACATAACAATTCTTCACAACATACAAACAAGAGGCACAATAATACATCCTTTCTCCACACTTCGATGTCAACAATCCCGAATCTGTTTTAACTTTACCTATATTGTTTCCAACAACTTTTTACCACATAAACCTAGTCTTAAGATAGTCCAAAAATAGTCCAAAAGTAGGGGAAGGTTGTGGAAAAACATATTACAATTCTACACAACCTACAAATGGACAGCATAATATTACATCCCTGTGCCCATTTTGACGTCGACAATTCCAAACCTATTCCAACATTAACAAAACTTTCCTAAACATATCCATACATCAAAACAGCCTTAAAATAGTCTTATAATAGTACCAAAACAGTCATGATGGAGGTGAGGCAATAACTTTCCATCCAACAACCCACAAGTTCATATTATTAACACAATTGCGATATGCTATAAGGATTAATTTTTATGGACTATAAAAGTAGTGAAGCAGCTCAATTACATGACTAACAAACTATACCTTGTTAAAACATAAGTATTACTTCATAATACGTCCAACCAATTACTAGAATATACTCTTGAACAACAAGAAACGTTCATAACAATACTTAGGATACATGCTGTCCAGAATTTCTAGCACAACATACTAGCATACACTTTTTGCTTTTCATGAAGAAACCATACTAAATACACAACTATAATTGCTTAACGTTTCCTTCAAGATTCAGTTTTCCTTTCAAGAGCCTTAGAGGATTGTATTTTCTTCTTGGTAAAGTGAAATAGGTAGAAGACAAGAGCCTTTAGGAAAGTTAAAAATTGTTCAAGTGGACTGACTTTAGGTGCTACTTTGATCCATTTTTTAAGAATATTTTTGGTCAACATTCTCTTTATCTTTTGACCAGATGATGACACCTATCAATACACTTGTGAAGTAGCATCTTATCCCTTAGACTTAGGCCAAATGGGTCTCCAACTTAATGGGGATTTTGTTGCCCATTCTTCTCCTTTCCCTTTAATTACTTTGGGCCAAAGTTTCAAATTAATTGGGATGGGCTTGGTCCCATTTTCTATGCTTCCTAAACTAAAAATTTTAGTTCATTTATGATTTCAAAACATGGGCTAAATTTACCCCCTAAACATGAACTTTACTCATAATCAAACTTGGACAAATTCGACATTGGGCCTCGTCTCCATTTAGCTAGCACATTTAAGTTAAGCAAGTAGGTGACTCACCACTTAGCTTATTAAGTCCTACAAGTGCCTCAAGTCTCTCACTTTGTTTAGGGTTGTGATCTCCTTAATTTAGCACAAAACATGTATATATTCGACCCTCTTAAGCGTTAGATGCACATATCGCCCATTAACACGAGATTTAAGCACTTTTAAAAATTGGCACTAATTTAACCAAACTTTATCATGTTTCATTGACATAACATCAATATATGTAAAATATAGGTTTTTACATTATCACGAACAATTTCTACCTCAACCGACATAGGAAGATCAATGGTGCTTTTGCTACCTAGTAGTAACCACCCTACATTGCCCTTCATTCTTTGAATTTTACACTGTATTGCTAGGCACTGCACCTTTCTGATGCTGATTCAACTAAGTTCACGCTTGACCAAGTTGTTGCTCAAGCTATTTAATAGCCATAGAATGAGACTCTATTTTACTAATTTATGCTTCAAATATTGGATTTCTTGCCCTTTAGAGTTTCATCTTGTGTCTCAACCTCCTTCAACAAGCGATCAAACATCTTCACAATTCTGGAATTCCTTGTACCTCTATTTCAGTTATGTGGTGGCACATATGGACCATTTCTGAAACCATCTCTTCGACTCCAATCTGTATCTGGAGCCCTGTTCCTATCATAATAACCACCTCGATTGTCTCTATAAGCTTAGTCTCTACCATAGTTTAGACCTTTGTTTCCTTGACCTTGATACCAATAGTCCTGATTGGACCCTTGGGCATTGGTCCATAAACCCCCTATCTGATTATTCAAAAAACAAGCATCCTCTTCAAAATATGTCTCCTTGTACAAAGGTGCACGTGGAGGTTGGTATACCATTGCATTCACTCTCTCTTGGTTCTACTTGATCAACATATCCATTCTTGTGCGAAGCTGAGCAAGTTGTTGCATAGTCTCTTCATTAATTTTTGCTTCCTCTGAACTAACATTGATAGCATATGAACTTCTCATAGAAGCTCTAGCCCATTGTCCCTATACACAATTCATTTTGACGACTTGCTCCACACCTGAACCCTGAACCCTGAACCCTGAACCTAAACCCTGAACCCTGAACCCTGACCCTGAACCCTTAACCTCGTACATAGGTGCACGTGGAGGTTGGTTTACCATTGCATTCACTCTCTCTTGGTTCTACTTGATCACTATATCCATTCTTGTGCGAAGCTGAGCAAGTTGTTGCATAGTCTCTTCATTAATTTTTGCTTCCTCTGAAATAACATTGATAGCACATGAAGTTCTCATAGAAGCTCTAGCCCATTGTCCCTATACACGATTCATCTTGACGACTTGCTCCACACGCTCGACAATCTTTGCAAATGTTGATATAGAAACATGTCCCCTGCCACAATAATGTCGGTACATGCTTGATTAATCTCATCAACGGCACGGTAGAAGATCTCCACCAAGGCATCATCAACTATCTGGTGGTCAAGGATGCTCCTCAAACATTTACTAAATTGCTCCCATGTAGTGCTAAACAAATGGTCAGGAAGTTGCTCAAAATTATTAATTTCGTCCTTCAACTTAAGCTTCTGTGATCTAGGGAAGTACATCTCTAAAGAGGCCTTCCAACAATCTGCCCAACTATTGATTGAATTCTGCAGGAGCTTAGATAGCCAGAATGCAGCATTGCCTGTAAGAGACAATGGGAAGACATAAAGTGCCACAACATCCACAGATAGACTTTGTGTCCCTATCACACTCTTACAAACAAATACAACATTGTGCAAGTTTCTATGTCTATCCTTTGATGGTAGCCCCACAAATAACCCATGGTTCTACAGGATTTGAAGTAACCCACTAGTGATTGTGAAGTTTGTGTCTGCCGGTAGTGGAGGCAACACAATAGTTCCCATCACATCAATAGCCATGGGGTTAAACCTATACTAATATCACTAGTAAGCATTGTCATTAAAATCCTAAGGCTGTGGAATATTCTCCAAAGGATGTGGGTTTTCATTCCCATCATCATCATTGTTGCTCCGATTCAAAGCTGTATTAACTGTGTTGTTGGAATTTTTTTGGGCCATTCTTTTTGTAATTCTTTGGATCTCTCGATTAAGCGGAGTTAAGGGATTTCCTTAACTCCTAGTGTTGGGCATACACGAGTAGTATACCCTGCAAAGAAACAAAAACAAAAATAAAAAGTGGTCCAGTGTATTCCCCAGCAATGGTACCATAATCTTTGATCACCCACCAGTTACACCTCTCTATTGAAGGATAAATGACCATTGTCAAATATGAAACCTAACCAAGGTTAGGATAGAACTCACAGGGGAATACAAAGACTCATGAGGATTTACAAACAAGTAACTCAAGTAATTAACCAACTCAAGTCCCCCCGGGGGGAGGGGGGGTGTTGAAGTAATCAATAAGAAAACAAACTACACTAACTATAATGGGAGAGAATCAATAACAGAGAGCAACTTGGGTATTGTGTTCCCCATGATTCACCAACTCAATATCACCGGATAACCTAATTCTCGACTAGAGTATAGCATGCAGGATGGTAATTTAAGTTCACTAAGCCCTTTGGTCAAAGATAAGAGGTGAATTTCGCTATTCGACTTGGCCCATCACCATAGTATGCAATACTGACCATTACCTATAGTCCCAATCAACCTGCCCTAGGCCCAGTTCGGTTGATTAGATGAGAATTCATCATCGAATATTGTTAATCAATCTATTTTCCTATTCATTACTACCTTAATCAGGAAAGTAACACTAGGTAAGTTCTAATGTTGGCCACTACTTGAAAACATGCAAAACAAAGAGAATTTACTAGTACATGGAAATACCCATTCCAAGATTGCAAATTACCCGAGTTTATTTGGTTAGATCTTCATGGTTCCCACAACCCCGAGTTGTGGATGTAGCTACTCATGGTATGGGTAGATGAGGAATTTATGAATTGAAGAAAATATAATTGAACACTTACACAATTGAATTAAGAACCAAGCAAATACAAAATTGATTGAGAATCACAAGATTTGAAGATCAAATTAAGTCACAAGTGTATTCTCTCAATTTTCTCTTTAAATATTGTACTCTAACCCTAATTACAATGAATCCGTTGGCTCTCTCTTGTACTCTATGAATAATGACCTAAAACTACTATTTGTAGTAATTTCAATTAAGTCGTAAAGAAAATAGAAAAAATAGTCGGTAGACTTTATCGAAACGTCTTTATGACACATAATGATTTACAAGTTGTAATTGGGGTCTCATAATCAGCTTCTGGGATCTTGGACTTCTCTTCTATAAACCATCTTCATGACCCATAAACTGATTTACGACTCATACTTTAGACTCATAGGCTTCAACTGCTTCAACTCATCCCTCTCGAGAAATCTTCACGAAACCTATCTATATGACTCATAGAATGCTCTACAACTCATGTAGAGTTCTAATGGCTTTAGATCTCACTTTTTACTAAAATTTATCATGAAACTACCTCTATGACTCCTAGACTGCTCTGTGACTCGTAGAGAATCTGGTAAATCGCTAAAAACCAAAAAACAGTGTAATTTTGCCCCAAAGTCATGCCAACCTACTTTCCTACAAAACTAAACACAAAAACGCGCAAAAACCATAAATGTCGCATTAGGAACACATAAAATCCTTATGTTTTAGGTATCAAAAGTGTTGTAATTTGACAACACATCACCCTTAGAATCTTGTCCTGTGTTTCAGCTTTCTTCAACAAGCAATCAAACATCTCCTCAATTCTGGAACTACTTGCACCTGCGTTGCGGGTATATGGTGGCACATAGGGACTATTTCTGAAGCCATCTCTACGACCCCAATCTGCATCTCTCTCTGGACCCCTGTTCCAATCATAATATCCTATGTGGTTGTCCCTAAAAGCTCTATCTCTATTGAAATTCCGACCTTGGTTTCCTTGACCTTGGCGCCAATAGTCCTGATTGGACCCTTAGCGTTAGACCAAAAACCACCCATCTAATCAGCAACAAAACATGCATTCTCTTCAGAGAAAGGCTCATCATACATGGCTGCACGTGGAGGTTGATGAACAGCTGCATTGACTTACTCTTAGTTCTGCTTCATCATCACCTCCATACCTATGTGAATTTGGGTAAGCTGTTGCATGATTTCTTCATTGATCTTTGCTTGCTCAGTACCAACACTAATAGTGCACAAACTTTTAGTAGATGCTCTGTCTCTCTGCCCCCATGCACGATTGGTCTTGACCACTCTTTCCATTCGTTCTGCGATCCTTACAAATGGCTAATCCAAGAAACTATCCCCGATGATAGTGTCAGCACAAGTATTACTGTTGTTATCATGGGCATGCTAGAAGATCTCTACCAAGTTATAATCACTATCTTGTGGTCTGGGCACTCCTCAAACATTTAGTGAACGACTCTTAGGGAATATTGATCGAATCACCATAAAGTTGCTCAAAGATGTTATCTGGTCCTTCAATTTAAGCTTCTTCGATCTAGGGAAGTACCTCTCCAAGAAGGCCTTCTACAAGTCTATCCAACTAGTAATCAAACTCTGTGGGAGCGTAGATAGCGATAATGCTCTATTGCCTATAAGAGACAATGGGAAGACACAGAGTCCCACAACATCCATAGACAGAGTTTGTGTTCCCATCATACTCTTGCAGATGAACGCATCATTGTGTAGGTGGCTATGAGGTTCCTTTGATGGTAAGCCTACAAATAGCCCATGATTGCGTCTTAGACAACCCACTTGAGACTATGAACTTTGTGTCCGTCAGTAGTGGTGGCAACACAATAGCTCTAGTCACTTCCATATCCATAGGATTTAGCCTGTATTGGTTCCACTGGTAAGCATTGGCATTAATATCCTATGGCTGTTGAGCAATGTCCTCACAAGGAGGTGGGTTTTCATGATCAGCATTTTTGTTCTCATTTGTGTTTAGGTTGCATTGGCCGAGTTGTTGGCATTATCTTGGGCCATTCTTCTTAATGTTCTTTGGATCTCTGGATTAAACGGAGTTAAGGGATTGCATTGACTTCGAGTGTTGCGCATACGCTACATTTACACCCTGCAAAGAAAACAAAAAACAAAAACAAAATGTAAAATTTGGGAAATAAGGATTAACACCCAAATTGCTATGAATTAACTAAGTCTAGCCGTACTTCCTAGTAACGGCGCAAAAGTATTGATGTCACTCAAGCTACACCTCTTTTTAGAGGATAAAATTATTGCTTTCAAGAAATAGAACCTAACAAAGGTTAGGGTCGAACCCTACAGGGAATATGTAGACTCAATAGAATTCAATGATCGCAATTCGAGTGGTTAACTGACTTACTTCCCCGGGGGGAGGGGAGGGGTTTGCATCAGTCAATGGAAAATTAAGCTAACTACTTCAAGCGAGAAATCAATATGGAGATAAATTAGGGTATTGTTTTCCCCATGATTCCCTAACCCAGTATCATCGGATAACCTAATACTTTTCTAGTGTGTCACATGTAGGACGATAAGTTAAGTTCACCAAACCCTTTGGTCAAAGGTGAGAGGTGAATTTCACTACATGACTTGGCTCATTTCCATAGTGTACATTACTAACCCTTACCTATTAGTCCAGTACAACCTCCCTTGGCCCAATTTGGTTGGTTAGATAGAACAGATCAATCGAATCCTGTTAATTAATCTCTTTTCCTATTCATTACTACCATGGTCAAGTCAGTAACACTAGGAAGTTTCTAATGTTGGCCACCTTCAGAAAACATGCAAAGTGAAGAGAGTTAATTAATACATGCATGCACACTTTCCAAAAACTATGAATTATCCAGTTTTATCTTGTTAGTTCTTCGTGGTTCCCACAATCCTAGCTGGATTTAGCTACTATGCTTTTTGTAGATGCAAGAATTATTAATTGGAAAAACATAATTGAACACTTACGCAAAAGAATTAAGAATAGGTGGATCCAACTACAATGAGAATCACAAGCTTAAAGATGAAATTAAAATATAAGTGAACACTCAAAGAATCTCCAATGTAATCTCACTATTTTCTCTCTCTAGTACTGAGTTCTCTCAGTACTAGGCAAAAACTCATCAAAATAACTAAAAACCTGTTTATAATAAGTAAATTAAGTCCTAATTGAAATACGATAATTGGTTGGCACGCCATACGAAAGGGGCATACGGGCCATATTGCATTTCACGACCCATAATCTGGGTCTCATATAAAGCTACTAGAAATTTGGACTTCAAGTCTATGACACCTCCATACAACTCATAAATTGGTTTACGATCCGTAAAGGTGTTTCATCTGATGAATCTTCAGAAAGTTCCATTCTCTGATCCTCAGGGCACGAACCATTGTCTACGACTCATATATCAATCCATGACCCATTTGCATGTTCGTAAAACCAACTTTAGAAAATCAGCCCCTTACTGGAATAGTTCACAAAGCCACTTCACGACCCGTAGAATCATCCACGGCATCGTAAAGTGTCTTGTACTGCATCAAAAACAAGCAACATCTATATTTCTTCCAAAAAATCAAGGATAGATCTATAATACTGCAAAAACAACACAAAAACCCATAAAACAAACTAACACCACATTGAGAACACACAAAATTCTAAGTTTTAAGCATAAAAAATGTTGTTTTTTGACAACACATAGTAGCTCTTTGAAGTTGATCAAATAATTCGTTGATCCTTGGCAATGGATATTTATTTTTGATGGTTAATTTACTTAACTGGCTATATCAATACACATCCAAAGTGAATCATCTTTCTTTCATACAAATACCACTGGAGCACCCCATGGCAATATACTTGGTCCAATAAAGCCTTTTTGCTATAGGTTATTCAATTGATCCTTCAACTCCTTTAATTTAGTTTGTGACATATGATAAGGAGGATTGGAAATAGGTTGAGTATTTGGAAGGAGATCTATGATGAAGTCTACTTTCCTTTGGGGAGAAATATCGGCCAAATCTTTGAGAAAGACAATCGAAAACTCATTAACCCGTAACCTATTCAAGAGTAGATGACTCAGACTCCATATCTCTAAACCTGACAATATGATAGATGCACTGTTTAGAGATCATTTTTCGAGCTATGAGAAAAGAGATAAAGCGACCCTTAATAGCGAAATCACTACCCTTCCACTCAAGAACAGGCTCACTCGAAAACTGGAATTTGACTTTTCGAGTTTAACAATCTATAGAGCAATATGAAGCATGCAACTAATCCATCTTGAGAATAATATCGAAATCAAACAGCTCAAGTTTCACAAGATCACATAGAAAAACTTTATGCAAGATATACATAAGATAACCCCGATGGCTCTTTGGGCAACAATAGACTTACCTATGGGAGTATAAACTGAAAAGGACTCCCTTACAATTTTATGACTCCATCCAAACTTAACAGCAAAAAGAGGAGTCATAAGAGATAAATTTGCATCCAGGTCAGGCAACACATAAGCATCAAAATTAAAGACTTTTAACATACTAGTCACAATATTCGGAGTCTCCTCTACTTCCTGTCGAGCATGCAAAACATAGAACATGTTGTTTCTAGGTTCACCACCTTCTGGAGCTCTTGTTTGGCCTTAGTCTACTTGAGCCATTTTACCCTAACCATACCCAAATCAAGCACCTGAATTTTTTCAGGCACGCGCTCGAGTGATTTCTTCCACACTTGTCACACCAGGAAGGTAGGGTCCACCTCCAACCTGCACCTCGGGAGGAAGCAATCTACCATTGGAAACTATTGCATTCAAACCCTGGCCTTGCCAAAACCGACCATCTTCACCACCACTCCTAGAGTTGGAGAATCCACTATTATATTAGGCTCTCTTGGAATCCTTCGCCCTTTTCTCCTTGAGTTTTTCCCTTCAATCTGCTCAACATAAGTCATAATCTTGGAGATGTCCATATCCCAAATAAGCATAGTCATACAACACTCCTTCACAACCAAGTTAGAGATCCCAGAAATAAACTTGTGCATTCTTGCACCGAGGTCAACCACTAACATGGGAGCATACTTTAAGAGCTTTGTAAATTTGAAGGCATATTCCCTCAAACTCATACCACCCTACTTGAGGTTGATAAATTCTATCATTTTGGCCTCCCTAAGCTAAAAAGGAAAGAAGCAGTCTAAAAATGAAAACTTAAACTCTTCCTTACTAACCAAATCATCACAAGTCCTCTCCATCAACTATTGGGTGTACCACACTTGAGCCACATCCTTAAGTTGATAGGCAACTAGCTCAGCTTTCTCTTCTGAAGTCACCCCAATAATAGTCAGCACTTTAAAGAGTTCATCAATGAAGCCTTGCGTATGCTTATACTTTTGACTGATAAAACTCTAGAGGGTTCATCCTGGTAAAATCTTTCACTCTAGTAGTCGGGGTGGGAAAATGAGGAAGAAGATTAGCCTACCTAGCCTGGTTGGTCACCCATTGGGCAAGCATGGCAAAGGCAATTCAGAATTCATCCTGAGTGACTGGCTCTCCCATAGGCGTTTGAGGGACTTGTTCTCATTAATCGAGGACTACCTTAGTAGAGGGGCTCTTCTAAAGGCATCTTATGTAAGGAATCAAGGAGATCATCAAAGATAGGACGTCCAAAGATGTGGTTCTTAGCATGACATAAGATATGAAGAAGTCAAACAATTCCTAAAATGTCATCATAACCTTACACTTATAGGTATGGTGCACTTCATGTAGATTAATAGGACTCTACTATATGTGGCATATTGGATTCCCAGGATAATTTATAAATATAGTGCTCTGATACCAAGCTTGTCACAACCAGAGCCTAGGGCCTAGGAGTGACATGGCAAATGGGAACCTGAGAGCCCCAAAATAAGCCTCAAGAGGAATGCATCAACAAAACTTCCCTTCCATATAGATCATTGTGGCATGAATGAATTTCTTAGCATCGATTCCCTCCCTAAAGCTAGTTCCTGCTCCTTGTCATGACCCGGGCCTAGGGCATAGGAGGGACATGAAAAATGAGAACCTGAGTGCCCCCAAACAAGCCTCATAGCATACATATACACATTATTAGTTCAGTAGCGCATAAGTAGGAAATAAGCACATAGTTCTAAGGGATAGGAAAGTATGACTGATGATATGGGGATGTCATAAGGATAGGGATTTGAATTGATTCACATAGCACACAGCACATAAGAACTAATGGGCGGGTAAGTATGACTTACGCTATGGGGGATAGAAGGGACTTAAGACTTTCCTATCTCAACATCTCATCATGAACAAATCATCACCTCATAAACATCAATACATAGCCATAATAACAATCTCCATAGAAAATACCATAACACATTCAACTTGTACAATGAGTTTACATGATGTCCAACAATGCCTCTAAGTATAGAACATTACAAGGGTCAAGATGTTCTCGAGCTCACCCTCAAAGTAAAGACATACTAGAATTGCAAAATTGCTAGATAGAAGGTGACTTGTCCTTGAATGATGGGAATTACCACAAGCAACTCTCACAATCCAACTAACTATCAAGGGGTGGATAAATATAATCTTTGATCTTTACATGGTTAGATCATGTAGGCAAATAGCATGCATTAGTACGTTTTAATTTGCACCAAGTATGCAGGAAACCAATGCATATGAACTCATTAAACTTGCATTCATTGTTAGATGACAAGGGCACGTATATAGAAAAAAATGTATATACAAGAAATAGTAATATTCCCATATGCCATGAAATCCATGATGCATGAAATGCCATAATACTTCAACATACTGGTATGTGACATTAGCCGACATCTTAAGCCCATGTGAGCTAGTACAAGAGGTCTCCCAATAAAAGCCTCTCATCGGATGAGAGTAAACTACTTACCAAAAGTAGCCTATACCACACCTATGAACTAATCTTTTTAGTGTGATGGCCATATTTCTTACGAACTTATATTTTCAGTAGGATTTGCATAAAATAATTATTTTATAATCATCCCTTAAAGGGGAATAAACATGAAACTACGCTTACATATAGTTTTGAGACTTGGGTACTTGACTGTTGGAGATAGCTCCCCTCCCACAAGTCCGCTCGATGCTAAGTCATCATACCATAAGAATATATATACATACATATGCTTTCAAAAGAGGCATAAATCCTTTCAAATCATTTCTGTGCATTCTTAGGCTTAAAAGCCAAACATACTTTATATTCATGTGCACTTGGGCTAAAGAGTCAAATCATACTTCATATCTTGCATTCATGCATAGGAATAGCTCATTCATACTTCTATATATTGGTGTAAATATCCATAATTTTTGGAAGAGCCTTATCATATACATTACGTGATCACATGTCATGTCATAATCATATATTATTTAAATTCATAAACATAATTAGGTCTTAACCCACATCATAATCTTCATGAAGATCAATGCTCATGTATGCATATGCCATGAATGATAAGAGAATAGCATGGGCAATAGAGATTCATACTTAGAATAACAATATAAGATGAAATCAAAGTAAATACATGAAGAAATTCAAAATCAAAGCATACTTGAGACTACACATGCTTAAATTCAACCTTTAAAGAGATATGCACATTTAAACCTTCGTAATATCAATGCAATTCATCATATTAGGGCTTAAATCACTTTTAAAACATCTAATATA
>JAOTQR010066808.1:0-13535 GCA_025774065.1 Solanum ossicruentum | reverse complement strand
AAGGGCGGGGGGGGGGGGGGGGGGGGGGGGGGTGGGGGGGGACAAGAATCAAAATAAAGAATATGGCTAGTTAGGCTTCCCATATGTTTAAATATTGGGAGCTTTGTAAAACCTCGTATTGTTTGTCCCCTATGTTTAAACATTTAAAATAGCATGAAGCCTCATGTTGCTGGTCCCCTATGTTTAAGAATTTAGAACAATGTGAAGCCTCATGTTGCTGGTCCCCTATGTTTAAGAATTTAGAACAATGTGAAGCCTCGTGTTATTGGTCTCCTATGTTTAAACATTTAGAATAGAGTAAAGCCTCGTATTAATTGTTGGTCCCCTATGTTTAAATAGTTAGAACAATGTGAAACCTCGTCTTGTTGGTCCTCTTTGTTTAAACATTTAGAACAACGTGAAGTCTAGTGTTGGTCCCCTGTGTTTAAACATTTAAAACAATGTAAAGCCTCGTATTGTTGGTCCCCTGTGTTTAAACATTTAGAACAGTGTAAAACCTCATATTGTTAGTCCCCTATATCTAAACATTTAGAACAACATAAAGCATCAAAGTGGTGATCTCAAGGCGTGAACGCGAATTTATCCATTCACACCTCATGAACAAATTCTTGTGATACGATGATTCTTGAATTTATGGATCTACAAAAGAAAAAAAAGAGACAAAATACACAAAATAAATAAACAAATATTTGTACCTCATACTTTGATGCTCTGCGCCTAGTTCTAAGGAATGCTTGTAAAAAGGAACTCTAAATTTGTGAATATTGATGCTAAAAGAATAAGAAGCAAGGTCTATTTATAGATGTCCAGGAAATTCGCATCCTACACCAATTTAGTCAGAATAATCGGTAATTGTGAAGTTTATCTCCTACACCAAGCGGTAATACTGCTTTGTGTCGTTATTAATGGTAGTCCTAGTAGGACTCTAACGCATAAGGTGATGGTTGTAGATAAAGTAGTTAGAGTCCTAAAATGGTAAACTTTGTCTACGTCGGTGATCAATTTCATTTCTTCCAATTGAGAACAAGCGAACTGTGAGATCACCTGATAACATCACAATTCAAGGTTATATGGGAATGGGCCCACTATTGTTGTTATATATAATAAACAGGGTGCCACCAAACATGCTAAATAGATGTTACAAATATTTGAAAAGTTTCTGGGTCAAAAATTTATCACTAATGTGATATATACTTTATGCACTCCTTTTAATCAACTTTGAAGTAAGTGCATTTTTGACCCACTAATTCTCAAACAAAGTCAAATTAATATTTGACAAGACTTGAAGTAAGAAGCGTTTATAATTATATAAAATTTATTAAAATATAAATTTTATAAAGTGATCAAAATATATCAATTCAAATAAATATTTTCGATTAATATAATTAGATTAATCAATTAAATCCAATAAAATATGAATTTAATTAAAAGTTCACATTAAGTTATTTGGCTACAAAAGATGACCCGTTTCATTGAGTTCAATATTCCTTCGTCTAAGAGACCCATTTGACGCCACATGTCAAACGATGTGGCATGCCAAGTCAAATAAAAAAGTCAATAAGATCATGCTGTTGACATCTCAAAAGGTGTAACATCGTAGCAAATCGTAAGAAATAGTTAAAAGAATTCAAAACAAAGAAAATGTTTTGATTTTAGTAAAAATGATTTGATTTGGGAGTCGCCAACTAATTTTTAAGAATAATTAGGAAACTATTTAATTATTTACAAAATATAATCTGCGAACCAAAAATTCTAGGTAAGGGTTCGAGTTATTTCAAAGGAAAAGTATTAGCACCCTTCAGAATCCACAACTATGGGTCCCAACTGAGCTCATCTTCTCAATTGACGAGATACATAATACAATTTAAGTATAATAATCACAAGATATACACAAACAATAAAATGAATAATAACATAAAGGACATCTTAATATTCGACACACGTCAATAATATACATAATAATGAATAAATAAATAATAAACTAAAGTCAGGATGAGAACACTTATAAAAATAATGCGATGATGAACAATAATCAAAATAATACGGTAATAGGAATGTAATAAAATAATCCAGTATTAGTCACAATAAATCAATATATAAAAATGAATAAATAAAATAAACTAAGATGAGACTAACTGAAATTACTATAATAGCATAAACAAATTAGGATCTAACTTAATAGGAAAGAAGAAAAAAATTGGGCATTTACAATACAAAACTGCTACAACAGTAAAAATGTAAATAAACCATATTTAAATATCATTCCAAAAATAAAGTTAACACAAATAAAGTTGTCAATCACAAATCCATATTTATAGAAACAAACAACAAAATAATATTTAAAAAAAACACTATATTGAATCAAAGAAAACATATGGAAAATAAAATAAAGTAAACAACTACGGTGAAATTCATAAATAAGAACCTAATAAAGTAAAGTAAGTACAAAGGAACCCACAGCATCATTTCAAACAATAAGTCAAAATAATGATATTCATGAAAGAAAATAAAGAACATGATGAAAAATAATGAAGATACACTAACAAGACAAGGCAATAAAGGATAATTATAACAAATAAATATAATAGAATATATGTAAATTTAAATTAATTTTCTTCTAGCCTTTTAAATAAAGAGGCCTTAAAATCTGATGGATAGATTCATCATTGGCCAGATTTAGCAAATAATATGTGCATAAACTTAAACAAAAATCTTTGAATCTTGACAAATAATAAATATTAATCTAAACTAAATTTCTCTATCTTTTTGAATGGGAAGACGTCGAAATCCGACGGATAGATTTATCAGTAAATAACAAATTTTCAATCATAATCATTTAGAATTAACAAATTTATAATAAGATTTTAGACAAAATAAAATAATACTAAATAACAAACTCCAAAAACTATGCAAATATCCGATAGAAAAAATGTGAAAATTAACTACAAAATATTTGTAAAATTTCAACATAGGCAGAAAATTCAAAAGAGACCATCAATCAAGTATGCTTCAGACCAATATTTATAAACAAAAGAAAGCAACACATAAACAATAAAATAAGGTCACAGTCAACCAATAGTTGGAACAAATACTCTGCCCAAAAAAGAACATCAAATAATTAACAACAAAAATAAATAAATAAATGAATAGATAAAATGCCAAGAATAAACAAAGTTTAAAAGAGAGAGTGATACATAGATTGTCGGAGAATATTAAATCTAGTTGTAAATTGCTTTGTTTGCTGGTGGGGTGAGGCAACGATGTGGCAACGGATCCGACGGATCTTGGGATTGATTTTGGGGTAAAAAATGGTAGTGTTTGGAGATGTGTTACTGGCAGCTTTGGGGGCTTTTGATGACTGTTTTAGCTCAGATTTTCAATGGATCTTGGGACTGATTTTGGGCGTTTATGGTGACTGAAATGGGCTTGGATTTTGTGGTGTTGTTGGGTCCTTTTTGGGGTTGGTATGTTGGTAGTTTGGTGGTTACCATGGGTGGTGGAAATGGGGCTGTGAAGGTGACATTTTTAAGGGGTTTTGATGGGGTTTCGTCCATTGTTTTGGCTGCTTTTGGTATTTGATTTGGGATGGCATTTTGAAGGTTTTTTGACAAGTTAAGGGTGGTTTTTGTCTGGTTTTGTGTGGTGTCTTGTGTGCTAATTTTTCAGGTTGTTTGGTGGAGATTTTCGGGCTGAAAGTGACTGGTGTTGGGGCTGTTTTTTGTTTTTTTTTTTTGATCGTTTTCGATGGAGAAATGGACTGTTTAGGGGCTGATTTTTGTGTTGTATTTTAGTGGCTTTCGGAGACTGTTTTGGTAGAGATTTTGATCAGAAAAAGGGTCGTTGGCGGGGGTATTTGGCTGGTCGGAGATAGAGGAGGAAGGAAGGAGAGAAAGAGGAGTTTTGGGGATTGAAAATGGAAAAGAATGGGAGGTTGTTTGGGTGTGAGAGAGTGGCAGCTAGGGTTTTTGAAAGAGAAGAGAATGAAAATGTTTTAAGGGTTTGTGGGGGTGTTTGAGAATATATAGATAGGGAGAAATAATGGTTGATTTCAATTGAAAGATTGAGATTGAATCTTGAATGAAGTGGGTAGGATCCAAATTAAAATAGGTATCCTAATTGAATTAAAATGAAATTAGGTTCCAAATTTAATTGAACCATAAATTGACTTAAATTCTGATATTTAAAAAAAAAGGAATAACTATCAAAATTAATCTAAAATTCCTCCAAAAATATATTCTAAACTATTAAAATATCAACGTAAAAAGTGTGAATTTTTAAAAATGTTGGGCCAAAATTGGGTGTCAATAGTTGTCTCTTACTTTGGATATGATCGATGGAAGAGATCATGAAAAAAGAAACTTGACAAATTCAATTTTGGCCAAACATGTGACCTTCAATAGGAGTGCATTAATTGTAGTGGAAATTGCTCCTAAATTCAAGAGATTCACATTGTTGACCTAATTTGTACCTGTGATTTCTCGAAAAGATTACAACAAAAATAGAGACAAACTTAAAGAAAAGTAGCATCACTTTCAATACTTTTGTCATCCTCTTTCAGTGTGTATCGACGATCTTCATCTGATTTCTGAAGCAAGGTGAGTCATTTGAAAAGACAAATAAGATCCATTAATAGGAAATGAATGCATGTCCATCGATAGGACAAATGAAGAATGATCCATCGGTAGGATATGAATATATGTCCATCAGTAAGACGAGAAAAAAAGATTAATATAGAATAAAAATGCATGTACATTGACAGGATGAATGAAGATGATTCCTTAAATGCAATGTGAATGTATGCCTATTGATAGGTCAAATGTAAAATGATCCATATAGGATAAAATGTATGTCTGTTGGTAATACAAATGAGGATGATTCTTCAATGCAATACGAATGACTCTCTCGGTAATGAAATATGCAATGACCATCTCGGCAAAGAATATGCAATGGGCCTCTCGGCAATGAATATGAATGAATGACCCTCTCGGCAATGAATATGCAATGGCCCTCTCAGCAATGAATTATGCAATGACCCTCTTGGAAATGAATATGAATGAATGAATATGCAATGTCCCTCTCGACAATGTAAAATGCAATGACCCTCCCAGCAATAAAATATGTAATAGCCCTCTTGACAATGAATATGAATGAATGAATATGCAATGACCCTCTTGATAATGCAAAATGCAATAGCTCTCTTGGTAATGAAATATGCAATAGCCCTCCCGGCAATGAAATATGCAATTGTCCTCTCGGCAATAAATACACAATGATCCTCTTGACAATGAAATATGCAATGTCTCTCTGAGGGCGGCCCTCTGGGGAAAAAATAATGGCCCTCCGGGGGCAAATGATAAATAAAATGGCCCTCTAGGGGCAGCTGGAAAATAAAATGGCCCTTCGAGGGTAGTTGAAAAATAAATGAACCTCTGGGGACAACATGAAAATTAAAATGGATCTCTGGGAGCAATTGAAAAATAAAATGGCTCTCTGGGAGCAACTGAAAAATAAAATGACTATTTGGGAGCAACTAAAAAAAATTGACCCTTTGGGGGCAACTGGAAAATGAAATGACCCTCTGGGGGGGCCATCTAAGGGCGACTGAAAAATGAAATGACTCTCTAAGAGCAACTAGAAAATAAAATGGCTCTCTGAGAGCAACTGAAAAAATAAAATGGTTCTCTAGGAATAATTGAAAATAAAATAGTCCTTTGGGGGCAACTTGAAAAATAAAATGGCCCTCTAGGGACAATTGAAAAATGAATTGGTCCTCTAGGGGTGGCCCTCTGGGGGAGACTAGAAAATGAAATGGTCCTCTGGGGACGACTGGAAATAAAATGGTATTCCAACTATAACGAGGTTGATGACCCGATAATGTAATATTAGTGCAATGAAAACGAAGAAACACTACCACCTCCAACAGTGCAACGTAAAATGAATACAATGATGATAAAAAATTGATAAATAAAAAATGAACTAGCATTAGCACCTGTGGTAATGCAATATGAAAATGGTGTTCCTTCATTTATAGGATGACAACGCTTCCTTTCAGTGATGTTGGAGATCTTAGAATCGATTTTGTACTTCTAGCCAAGATGGAGGCCATTTGAAGCTGATTATCGTATTTTTGACAGTACATCTTGGAGGTACATCACCGAACCCAAATGATCCTTGTTTTTTCTCTTTTTTTTCTTTTTATTTATTTACTTTTTAAGCTTTTTTTTTTAATAATAAAGAATGTGAAAAAAATAGTCAAATCTTGATCAGAATGATACCAGCAGTTAAGAATGTTTTATTTTTGTCAAGAATGATTCAATGAAGTAAGATAAACATCTCATATTTATAGAATATCAAAAATAATAACGAAAAAAAATCCAAAATCTCTTTGAGAGGTATTATTATAGAAAATATTGCTTGCTTTTCTTTTTCTTTAAATTTAAAGAATAAAGAATGCAAAGAAAATAATCAAATCTTAGCAACAACTGATACCAATAGTTAGGAATGCATTAAAATCCCCCTTTTTTCAACTGAAATTAAATTCAAAATAAATGCTACAGATTTAAGTGGTACCTCAAACATACTTAAGTATCAACAAGATTTGTCCATCTTACTTCAAACAAAGATTTTGGATTATACCAATCCTCACGTGCCAAGTGCCCTCACAACAAAGAAAGTCCTATCTCGTACATGCATAGAATATTCGATTTAAGAACATTGTACAAAATACGCTCACACTCAAAAGGATATTCAATGCATACAATTGTGATACCATGTGCTTGAACGTCATGCAAGTATGCACTAATGTGAGAATGTTTGGAATGAGATTATGTAGGACTTGTTATTGGCTTATAATGTAGACTTAAGGGTTGGGTAAGATATTTATTTGGGATAATAGTGACTTAATCCCTTCTTGACATCACATTGAATTATATTTTTAACAATTGATACGGGTTTGACGCTTCTTTTTGTATTCCATTCTTCTGTTTTTGGATTTTTCTATTTCTATTTTTGTTTATTATTACTTTTTGAACATTTTCTTGTTGTATTTCAGTGACCTTGTAGAGACAGAGATTTTTTTTCAACTCTTTTTTTTACTTTTGAGACTTAACATCTTTGCCTTTTGACAATTTTAGACGTGAATCTTCTCTCATAAATTGCACTTTCTTTTTTTCACGCTTAAGAAGGATGGACCAAGAGAAGGATATGTCACGCCCAAAGTCCCATTAAGGCGGACTGGCACCCGTTGCCAATAAGGCTCGAGAGAACCAACTTGTATCTATGCGCTTTCTATACATATTGTAAGGAATTTCTACATTCAATATGTCTCTTAGAAAGTAAACAGTAATAATAAGCCAAAAGAAAATACATATGGCTAGGCCGTTGGGGCCACGGTGTCTAAAGTACGAGACATGATCACACTTTAATTTACATAGTCTACAAAGCCTCTAGATGAGGAAAAGTATCTGATAAGGGTTGAGACAGACCCTGCCTTGACTAACTATACAGTACAAAAATATAAGCTAGACGCATAAAGCTCCGAAGCAACCTGGAGCTTGGTAACAATAACTGGATATCCTGTACTCCTACTAGGGAGAGCTACTAGCACCTACACCTGCAGCAGGAGATGCAGGTCCCCCGTAAGGGACGTTAGTACGAGATAATGTACTGAATATGTAAGGTAGGAAATATTGTATATGAAGTAACAACTCAAATGAAACTATGCACTAGTGTATGATAAGAGACCACCTTTAGTTAAACTGTGGTATCATGTACTTTATGTTCTTTTTATTACTTGACCTTTACTGTATAATCTATGCACGACATATTTTACAAATGACCAGTTGATCAGTGGTAAATCTATATTGGGATCGGCCTTGGCTAGGCTTTTCCTTTCACAATTTGGGCTATCCCCATGATAGGATTGACCCTGGCTAGGTGATTCTTCCACCCCTCGGGTTACCACCCATCAATAAGCAATATACTTTATCTTCTAATTACTTTTAAGATGATTCTTTTGATGGTCATAATATTGGAACTACAGGACTGTAGATACAACACATGACATGTAAATAATCATAAAAGACAACACAATAATTAAAGGAGTAGGCTACACAAATAAAGAAATACATAGGAGGTAGAACAACACATGAACTTTATTTAGTAGAACAAACTCGTGTATCTTGGTATCCAAGTATGTATGCACGTTTGCAAGTGACTATGTATGGGAATATATGAACATGTGAAAGAGTGGAGACATGACTGTTTATTATGTCAGAGTAGATAAGAGTCTCTATGTACCAAGGAAGAACCTAGGTTTCATGCCAAGTAATACAAAATCGATTAGCTTTACACACCTCGTTGTATGACCTTGTTACTACCTTGGAGTGACCGTTTTTTTCATAAAATATTTATCTACAATATATTAGGAAATAAGACCAGTATTAGCAGCAAATAAACACTTCTTGGCAACCCAATATCATAAAAACTAACACCCGAGCAGCTAGCTTATAATTAGCGACCCAAAGGCATTCCTTCAACCTTTTCACTTATAATCATATTTTCTAGCAACCATTATTATGTACATGTCACATACATCTTGTTTTAGACTCTTAATAGTCTTACAACAGTTCACAAGGTACAAGACATAACAATACTGCACAACACACAAATAGGCAGCATCACATTCGTATTCTCGCTACATTTTGACGTCAACAATTCCGAACTTGTTTCAACTTTATTCAAACTGTCCTCAGCACATCTATACATAAAAATAGCCTTAAAAAAGTCTCAAAATAGTACCAAAGCAGTCATGAAGGATGTGAGGCAATAGCCTTCCATCTATCAGCCCACAAATTCCAAACAAAATCACACTTAAGATAGCACAAAAAAACTCATTTTTAAATGAAACAAAATCAAGGCAGCAACCTTAGATTAATATTTATAACTTAAACCATGTTAAGAACATCAATTTCTCTTCATAATACAACCCACAAACTATAGATAAGTCACTAAAAAAAAAAAAACAAGTGTGCAGCAACTTTCTAAACGCAAGTTGTCTGACCTTTGTTCACAAGCATAACTAGCATATATTTCTTGTTTGTCATGGGATAAGTATAACAAATACATGGATATTTTCACTTACCTTAGCCTTCAAGATTTCGATTTCCTTTAAGAACCCTAGAGGGTTGTATTGGCTGCCTTGTGAAGTAAAGAGAAAAAAAGAGTCTTTAGGAAAGCTGAAAATTGTTCCAAAGTGAAATGACTTAAGGGGCTGTTTTTTAGCCCTTTCAAAGGGTCTCTTTGGTGGACTTTATCTTGAGCTTTTGACCACATATTAACACATATTAGTAAGCTAGTGATGCGGCAGCTTGGCCCTCACACTTGGGCCTAAATAGATCTCAAAGTTGATGGGCATTGGCTACCCATTTTCCTAACTTCTCTTCACTTAGTTTGGGCCCAAATAATCAAGTGGGTTGTGATATACTTGAGCCCTTTTTATATTCTTCTTGGACTAAAAATAAAGTCCATTTATGATGCTAAAACACTAGCTAAAGTAACACCCTTACATGGACTTTATCCATAATTGGACTTGGACAAATTCGACGGCGGACCTCGTCTCTGTTTAGCTAGCAAATTTAAGCTAAGCAAGTAGATGACTCACTTGCTAGCTTCCTAAGTCCTACAAGCACCTCACTTCTCTCACTTCATTTAAGGTCGTGATCTCCTCAATTTGACTTAAAACTTATTTACACTCGACCCTATTCAGCATTAGACATACATATCACCCTATAATTTGAGATTCAAGCACTTTTAAAAATTGACACTAATTTGAAAAGTCATATCATGTTTCATTTGCATAGTACTAGTATTGTAAGATGCGGGGTGTTACAGGATAGTGCACGTAAGCACTTAGAAAGATAACGGCTGCTATGTTGTTATCCAAAGAAAAAGGCTTCACACTCAAATTGGGAGAAACTAGAAATTAATGTCATTTAGTAGGCTTTGAAAGGCATAAACGAGTCAAACAAGGCCTACAATCCTTTCTCAAACCAAATATTACTCAGAATTTCGCTTCAACAAACATTCAGGCCAAGTTCTAGATCAACAATGTGATGTAATTGAATTTTAATATAATGCTCACCACACAATGCACTTGAAACTATGAAATTGGTTTTTATTCTTACCTTGAATGCATATGCAAGAGAATTTTCAAGCATTACAAAAATATAATGAAATGTACCAAAAGAATCAATAGGTTTACCCTAAATCAATCATTTTCATCTTGTCAAATATTTATATATTTCTAACTGTACTAGTCCCAATTGAGTCAAAGATTGACTCTTAAAATATGTACATCATTTTTTTTATTTTTCTTAGAAAAAATAATTACCTAACCCAAAAAGAGTTGCCTATGTACCTCATAGAAATGAGAAATAGGTACGCATAGTTCGTGAAGATATGATATAAAATATATAGTTCTTTTTTTAATATATATATATATTTATATAAAGAAAAATAACAAAAACAATTAAAAAACATTGAATCACACTAAAGACAAACTATTCAAATTAATATCAAATAAAAAAAATTTCTTTTCAAAAACAAAATGTACAATAAAAAAGTGAAACACAAACTCAGTTGGTGTCTTGCAAATCTAGCACTTTAGTGCAATCTTGATAGAATTTTTGAGAAATTTTAAAAAATGAGCCCTTAAAAATTATATCCCAGTTTCAAACTCAACAAACTTTGGTGTTCAAAAATATAACTTTTTTAACCTAAAAACTATCCCTGTTTCTAAAGTAATAAAACGAAAAGCTTATAGGAAATATGACAAGTCATTTTGGCGCCTATATATTTACACAAGAAAATATATATACACAAGAAATTCTTCCTTTTTTTTTACATTCTAAAATATATTTAGAAACATTTTCAAAAAATTTATGGAGAATATGACCAAACTATTACGACGCCTATGTATCCAATTAAAATGAAAATCAGATCAAACATAGTTCAAACAAATTATAACAAGCAAAATCACATTTCAAACATAACACATGTATTTTCACAATATTAAATATACAGGCATGTAATAAATTATGCAATTTTTGTACACAAATTCACCTAAATAAGGGATTTGGATTCACTTTAACCTCAGTTTACTAAGAGTGGGCTTTATTTGGAGTGGACCGATGACCCAAGCGAACAACCTGTGTTGGGAAAGTTAATGATTGTTGATCTCGCAAGATCAACTCATTTCGTCAAGGTACCCAAATGAAAATATTTGGATCGAACGATTGTGATCCGCATATCCATCATTTTAGTAAGGAAATAAAAAGTGTCGGATGGTGAAAATGATATGCATAAAATGACAAAATTAAAATAAATAACAAAAATACAATATACAAATAAGCAACAAAGTACATGTCATGAATACAATGATAATATAAAAATAATTACACAAAATATGTATGAATAATAAATAAATACAATAGATATAATCAACACAATATATAAGATATAACATATTTTTGACAGACTAGGACTTAAGTGGACAACTTGGGTTGAAACCTATGACAACTATTAGACGCATCACAAACCAATAAATTATCACTTATTCCAAGATGAGTCAAACAAATAACAAAGAAAGACTGAGGGTTCGCAAAATTTTTTTTTGAAATACATAAAATCAATGTAAGTAGAAGCATGTCATGATTGCAATGATAATGTACATATAAGTAAACAAAAAATGAATGAATACAAACAATATCAACATATAAATAACAATACATAACACATATGATATAATACAAAAATAAATAAATAAATAAATAAAATAGAATCCTCCTCAATTTGAAAAAATGAACTCATAAATGATTGGAACCTCAAAATATCCCAAGTGAAATTGTCATTCTGTTGACATCCCGAAGGTGTAACATCACAACAACTGGCAAGAAATAGTTAAAAGAATTAAAAAAAATATTTTGATTTTAGTAAAAATGATTTGATTTGGGAATTGCAATCTAAGTTTAAGGATAATTAGAAAATCAGATAATCATTTACAAAATATAGTTTGTGAACTAAAAATTCTAGGTAAAGGTTCGAGTTATTCCGAAGGAAAAGTATTAGCACCCTTTATAATCCACAACTGTGGATTCTGACTGAACTCATTTTTTCAATTGAGGAGGAGATAAATAATACAACATAAGAATAATAATCACAAGATATACCACAAACAATAAAATGAATAATGACATGATGGACGGCTTAATATTCAACACAGGTCAATAATATATACAATAATGAATGAATAAATAATAAACTAAAGTCAAGATGAGAACACTAATAAAAATAACGCGATGATGGAAATAATAATAAAAATAATGCGGTAATGAGAAAAATAATAAAATAATGTGGTGTTAGACGCAATAAATCAATATATCAAAATGAATAAATAAGATAAATTAAGATGAGACTAAGTGAAATTACAATAATACTATAAACAAAATTAGGATCTAACTTAAGAGGAAAGAAGAGAAAAATTAAGCATTTACAATACAAAATTGCTACAACAGTAAAAATGTAAATAAACCATGTTTAAATATCATTCCAAAAATTAAGTTAATACAAATAAAGTTGTCAATCACAGATCCATATTCACAGAAACGAACAACAAAATAATATTTAAAAAAACACTATTGAATCAAAGAAAACATATGGAAAGCAAAATAAAGTAAACAACTACGGTGATATTAATAAATAAGAATCTAATAAAGTAAAATAATACAAAGGAACCCATAGCATCATTTCAAACACTAAGTCAAAATAATGATATTCATGAAAGAAAATAAAGTAAAATGTAAATAAACCATGTTTAAATATCATTCCAAAAAGACAAGGCAATAAAGGACAATTATAACAAATAAATATAATGGAATATATGCAAACTTAAATTTCTTTCGTCTTTCTAAATAGAAAGGCCTTAAAATCGAACAGATAGATTTGCCATTGGACAGATTTAACAAATAATATGTGCACGAACTTAAACAAAAATTTTTGAATCTTGACAACAATAAACATTACTCTAAACTAAATTTCTCCATCTTTTTGAATAGGGAGGCCTTGAAATCCGACGGATAGATTCGTGATTGACCAATAACAAATTTTCAAAGAATAATCATTTAGAATTAACAAATCTACGATAAGAGTTTAGACGAAATAAAATAATACTAAACAACAAACTCCAAAACTATGCAAATATCCGACAGAAAAAATGTGAAAATGAACTACAAAATATTTGTAAGATTTCAACATAGCAAGAAATTCAAAAGAGACCATCAATCAAGTATGGTTCATGTTAGAACCCGTAACTTAATTTAGACTCCGAAAGTCTTTAATTGGTTCGATTTAATAAAGTTTGGGACCAAATGTATAATTTTGCCAAGTAAGGTCCTTAAGAACAAAAAATCTTTAAGTGGGGCCTTTTGTGTGGAGGCTTGTGATTGGTCCAAGTGTGGACCAATTTGCCTATATATACA
>JAOTQR010066797.1:0-13536 GCA_025774065.1 Solanum ossicruentum | reverse complement strand
GTAAGTGTTTTTGTGAAACTTGTGATAAAGGTACTTGATCCCTGGTGTTAATAATATATGACAGTTGGTGTGATTATATGCTATGTGAACTGTTACTCTGGACTGACTATATACAGGTTGTAGTTGGAGTGTCAGGGGTACGGGTATCCTATTTACTTAACTTTGTGTTTATTAGTTCACTTGCTGGGTACCCCGTGATATTTTTGGTACTCAGTGAGAAGTATTTTCCTCCTTATACGACGAGGATTCTCTGGAGACGAAGATAGGTAGCTATTGATATCCGGCTAACTCTCTTGTTCCTGTTTTCTTCTGTACTTGTTCTATTTGAGAAGAAGGACAATTGGACTTGTACTTTCTTGATTTTTCTGTATTTCTAGTGGCTTGTACGCGTGACAACCAAATCCTTGGGTGGGATTTAAGTTTATGAAAATTCTCAGTTTGAGTTTATTTATTTTAAAAGCTTCCGCACATTATATTTATTATCCTTTTTTTTAATTAAGACTGACTTGCTCTAGTGGGATTGAGCGAGTGCCATCACGCCAAATTTTCGGGTCGTGACAGAATTACAGATACTTGGGATGGATATATGTGATGATATAATGGTCGATAATGATATGAGAAGGGATATGTCTGGTAGACAGAAGAAGCAACTCACCACAGGCATGTAGAATATCAAGTCAGTCAAGGAAGATCATCTATCCAGCTTGTTATGTTTCTTCTAGTGCAAGTACCTTTGACAACATATAATGTGCAGGAGAAATGTTGGTTGGATGAAATATCAACTGGGCACATTTCAAATTGTCAAATACATGTGGCAGATGATCCATATTAGTGGATGTAACCGTGATAATCGCTCTTCTTCAACCTGCACTAGAAACCTATGATCTTTTTGGTGACGTTATATTGCTTTCTGATGGAAAAATTATCTACCAAGGTCTATGTTAGAACGTACTAGAGTATTTTGAGAGCGTTGGCTTCTAAATGCCCAGAAAGGAAATGAGCTGCTATCTTTTTGCAAGAGGTTACTTAACTAAAGGACCAAGAACAATATTGGTTTCAGAAGAAAATGAACCTTACCAATTTATTTCAGTGGCTAAATTCGCTAAAGGCTTTAGCAATTTTCATGTTGGATAACAGCTTATTGATGACCTTCCTTATGACAAAAGCAAAGTCCATTGTGCCGCACTGGTTACTGAAAAGTCTGGAGTTCCTTGTTTACTTGTTCGCGGTGGCTTGAGAGTTAATTGCACCTGCTCAAAAAGAATTTAGAAATCAAGGAGTAAGAACAAGGTATGAGCTCTTTACTGAATTATCGAGGCGTGAAAAAGATGCAAGAATCAATCCTGATCTTGAGATGGATACATATTTGAAAGCTACAGTTGTTGGCCAAGAATCTAGTCTGATCACAGACTATGTTCTAAAAGTTAGACTCCTGGTTGAACTAGTAAGATACGATTAACTCTCAAGCCATGGCGAACAAGTAAAGAAAAAAATGACTGAACGAAATCGCAAAAGGCAGGCATCCACTCTTCCATTTGATCAAAGGCATCCAAGATGAAGTAATTCAATTCACATGAAAGAAGAAGAGCGTCAAGCAGTGCCAACTCTGACTCATATTCTGAATAATATTTTTATTGTTATGAAGGAGTTACTAATCCAGTTCTGTTATTTCTTTGTAGATTTTTACAGAAGCAGCCTATTAAGGTTTGTTTTTTGGTTAGTTGGCAGCTTATTGAACATGTTTTACCCTAGCTCTTGGAGCATATTTCCATCATCCCCAAATGGTTTCAACACATCAGTAAACTCCTCGAATGGCCTCATTAGAGATACTTGCATTTTAATGCAGGTACACCAAAGCTAGCGATAGTTGAGTTATCCCTGAAAAATGCTCCTCTAGACTACCTTGCAATTTCTGCCATATTTCTATCTTCACAATAATCAGCAACGAGACATATACAACTCTTCTTGTCCACCCAAGTAATGTGTTCACTGTATGGAGTAAAAGAAATGGAAGATGCTTCGTAGAGAAAATAGAGTCGCCTTATGCTTTCAAAAATATAGATGTATTCAAAATTTGTACCATTCTATGAGATTTTTTCCATTTATAAAAGACTTGCTGGACTTATTAGAATCTAAGAATGTAATGTAATACAAGTCCAAATTCTTGTACTTATTGTGGTACCATTTTGGGTACTATTTATCAATAAAAACTTATTGGATAAGCAATTTTACATACATTTATGATCTTTGACATATATTTCTTTTTTTTTTTTCCATCTTTGAAATCTGGAAACGAAGAAGAAACTCATAGACTTCTGATGCTATTGGCAGCTGGTAATGGAGGAGGATAAGGGAAAAAGTTCAACCATATCTGATGCATCACAGGTGCCTACATTCTGGACCAAGTTTTGTGTACCACCAAAAAGCATTTCAAGAATAATACCAGTGTATAATTGTACTCTGGTGAACTGGACTTAGAATTTGTCCGCCCTGGACGTATTGACAAACGTGTGTATACTGGTTTACCTGATGCAAAGCAACAAGTGCAGATTTTTGGAGTTCCTTTTTTTCTTCTAAATTTTCATTCATATTCATTACTTAATCATTCAAGTAACAAAAACTACAAGTCTAATATTTAGTTCAATCCAGCAAAAAACACTATCCTTTCCTTTCCCCAAAATTCCAACGACCCCAAACACCTATCTAAGAAGTAGTAATCTTGGTAACAACCTTTTTTTTTTTAAAGGAAAGAAGTACTTTGATGTATAAGTAACAGAAAAAAATCATGACATATTGACATTATAGAAAAGAATAATTGACTTGATCATTGAAGTATTGTTATTTATTCATAAAGCTATGCTAGTAATTTAGAAAGCTCGTCTACTCCTAAGCTTCCTTTTGGTACTACATTCAGAGAACATTCTCTAATACCCTTCAACTTCTCTTTTCTCGTACTCATTGTCGATTTTACCTTTCTTCCTGAAACAACAATTTCTTTTCTCGAAGAAGCTGGAGTTTCTTTGGTACATCCTACCTTCAAATCATCAGTTTCTTCTTCCCCATGACACTTTCTTAGGCTGATGCTGAAAAACTGGTCCAGATGGAGCAGATTTAGAGAGCACAACTGCCCTTTGATAGACAATGTCAGTATCGATACTAGAGTCATCTAATAGATCTGCACTCCCACTTTCAATAGCCTGCTTCCGTAGTAGTAAAATTCCCTCCATCATGGCGTGATTGAGCTTACCAGCTGACAGTTTTGATTTGTATCTACCGATAGAAAATGCACCTTGTAACCAGTCAAGGGAAGCAACGATGAGGCTTCCCAACTCATTTTCTGGATCCACCACTGAAACATTCAACCTTGTTTTGAATTCACAACAGTTGCTCAGAAGTCTAGGATTATCACCTGTATTTCCTGCTTATACCAGAGGGATTTCACTTTCACTTATCCTCGACGTTGTAACAGAACAAACATCAAAAGGAACCTTATTGGAAGATTGTAGATTGTGATCCTCCCAATTATATTCCTTTTTTTAGTCGCTTCTGACATACTCTGCACCTTCCTCACCCAGAGGAGAAGTATTAGTGGGCTTCTTATTATACCTAGCCAATCTTGAAGACTCCTGAGCAACCTTCTAAAATCTGTCATTGATGAAATTCTTCATGATCCCCATAGCATCACTTGAAATACGAATATATAGATGAACTTGATTCTCAGCACCTTGAAAATTTAGATTTTTAAGTCTGACACATTTTATTATCTTTTTCTTCTTCTTGTCAGCACCAACAACACCTAAGTCCTTTATATTTTTTACTTAGATTTTGACATCATCTGTTTTCACATTAGATATATTCACAAGACTATTCCCACTTCATTGCAATATTCACAAGACTCTCTTCCATACATAAAATCAGATGTCCTGTACAGGCCATTTCTTACTGGTGCAAAATCAACAATATACTGAGACTAAGAAAGTTAAATTCCTATACAATATCAAGGAAAGAAGGAAAGAAAAAGAACTGACAGTGTCCGACTTGGGTCTAAATGCAATATTTAAGCCTCATCAATTATCAATTCAACTATCAAGAAAGCATATATGAAGATATAATAAATTGAAGTCTGAAAAATTGTTTCTTCTTGTTTTTTTTATATTGTCAAAGCTCCAAATCTTCTATCCTCTTACTCACAAACTACGATGATAATGTTGGAATGAAGTTGAAGCCTACTTTCATCAAATCCTGAAAGAAAGAGTTATAATTTATCAACAGATATCTTAGTATCTATATGATATATAAACTTTAAAACTAAGAAAAGAGCAATTCGTTACCGTAAATGAGGTGACATAAGCATAATCTGTATTCTCAATATCTCCTTGATATAATTCTGGTTATTGTTGAAATTGCTTATAAAATACACAATAAAATTTGAAAGAATGTTGTTAGTCTAAGAAAAAGGTACATGAAAAATAACTCATCTGGATACAAGCTATTACTAAAAAAAAATTACCACCGTATGAGCCTCATTAGACGATATTGTTATACTTTTCTGTGCAGCTTCAGCATTAGAGTTTGAACTGCACAAGAAATTTTAGAAGTTATACAAAAGTAACTCCCAATAGAAATAATATGCATCAAGTAAAGTGAAAGTACCTTGTTCCCTTTCCCTTACTTTTTGTGTGCCTTTTCTGATTCTGAGAAGACAATTTTTTAGTCTTTGGAGAAGAAGCTTTCTTGCTCTTTTCTAGAGTACTTCTCATTCTCAAAGATCTTGGACGCTCTTTATTTATCGCTACTGGAGGGCCAAGTAGAGAAATATCTTGACTTTGAGTTCATTTCACTGTATTTCTCACTGACTAGACCATCATCGCTATAGTCTTCTTCAAATTCTAAGGAAGTTCATCAAGTTCTCCACACAATTGCAGTAATCTTTGATGTGCAAATTGATAATGTTTTTTAGATCCTGTAGCTCGTTCGAATAACCCAATAAAATGCATCATAATGTTATTAAACCATAAAATAGAAGGTTTTAAATTTTTTGTTTCATTTGGAGGATCATTAGCTTTTTCTTTGGTTGCATTTCTACTCCATCGATCTATAAAGATAAATTACCGCAAGTGAGAGAATTCGTTTTTTCATAACCGTTAGTACATGTCTATACAGAATTCCCATGAACTCAAACTTGTGGCATGAACAAATGATTCTTTTCGATATAATATCCAAACTAACTATATACGTCGGCTTTTGACTTTGAAGCTCATGCACTTTATAGATGTTTATTCCGTCGTTAACCTCAATCTTTTCAAAGATAAGTTTTTGAGATTGAATTAGTTCTTATTGAAAAATATGAAACATCTTTCTTGTATATTTCTTCGCTGCTTCATCTTCCATAGGATACAAAGTTTTCAAGATAGGCCTTGAATATTTTGTCTTATAATCCTTTTCCCTCACTTTATCATATCTAGCTTCAATGGCCTTATCATATTGCACCACGAATACACTCATTGGAGTACTAGAATTCAAATAATCTTTAAAAAATTTATTCATACTGTCACTTCTTTGACTTGTTGACATGCTTGCACAAAAACTAGTACGCACATATACTGGTACCCATTTTTCACGAATTGCATAGATTCTCTGCAACCAATTATTTTCTGCTAAATCATACATCTCCATTATGTGGATCCATATTGTTTCAAATTCCTCAGGAGTGGTTGTACCATGAATACACCAGCTAAACTTGCTACTGAAACCATTATATCGATGGTCAACATGACTTAGATATTCTGTAATCTTCTTTATTATATGCCACATGCAAAAGTGGTGTTTACTATTAGGAAATACTATTGCAACTACATTTGTTATGGCAGAATCTTGATCAGTTATGATTGTAAGAGGTGCAACTCCAAACATTGCCTCTTGCCAAATACGAAGTAACCACTCAAAAGTATCTTGAGTTTCATCCCAAAGTAGAGCACAACCAAATAAAATAGATTGATGATGATTGTTAACTCCAGTAAATGAAATAAAAGACATCTTATATTTATTTGTCAAATATGTAGGATAAAAAACAGCTACTTCCCCAAAATTCTTATAAGCAATCCTAGATCTAGCATCAACCCAGAAACAATTAGCTAAATAACCATCTACATCCATCTGAATTGCATAAAAGAAACCTAGATTCTCGGATTGACGCCTTTGAAAATATTGTAGCATTAATCGTGCATCTCCTTTCTCAAGATTCTTTTGTCTTCTAGTTTTCAAATAATTCTGAATATCTTGACCTGTTAAATTCAATTGATCTACACCTCTAGCTTGATTTATCAACACCAACGCTATCTTACTTGGATGAACTCCAGAGTCATCAAGCAAATCAATAAGATTTCTTTGGGCCTCAGTTTTTTTTTTCTTTTTGACCGAAGATTTTTTTTGACTATTTGGAGATGCAAGTTCATGATTGTGATGAAAAACAAGCCTGCAAACAACCCATTTACCTTCTTCTTTCTTAGACATATATAACGATGCTTTACATCCTTCTCTGGTTTCATGTCGTGGTTTATTGCTTTCTAAATTTTTTTTTGAACGAAATCCTTGCTTTGAACAGACAAACTCTTGACCAATTGTTGATTTATCTTTTCTTGATGTAGTCATACGATCTCGAAGTACACTAAAATTACTACGATGAACATAATCAAGATAAAACTTAAATGAATCATCAAGTGAATGTAAATTCCTTACCGATGTAGGGGTCGCTCGAATTTCCAATATCTATATCGGAAATATTTTGTCCAGTACCTTCCATATCACTAACTTGAAGTCCTCTATTTTGCTCATCTAAGTTTGATTTTTTAATTAATCCTGCAAAAAAGTTATGAATGTTAGATAGCTTGTAAGATGTGTTCAAAGGAGCTTTTTTATGCTTGTAAACAAGAAAAGAATATGCTAATAAAAGAAATACATAATGTTTAAAGCTTTCAAAAGTTATTTCGTACTAGAGTCACAAGGTTTGATGCTTTCAAGAATTACAATTCCAACAATGATCTTGGGGAAAACCTACACCAGAACTTGGGTGAAAACCTAAGTTTGGAAAGAAAATATTTAGTTATAGAAATAATTAGTTAGAATCCTAGTCAAATTCAATTATTGATAATCTTCTTTTCTTTTTAGTAAATTGTTGATATTCCTTTTTTTTATAATTATAGTTATTTTATTAAAGTAAATTATTAAAGCTAAATATAATTAAAATTACTTGATGGTGTAGAAATTTTATGCACTGTCATTGCACAAAACTTTTACTCTATTACTTATTAGCATCTACAAGTGTAAAGCTCCATTGCAACATTAGAAAATTTTCAGTCAGTTGTTTCGGTAAATCTATACATGTTTTTGTTAGCTAGTCTCTTCGTATGTGACTGTGTTACATGTATATTTCATACTTACGATTTATATTAAAAAAGTATATACATATTTAAAATATTTATGTATGCCTACTCAAAAGTTTACTGAACTTCCAACCCACTCAACAATAGTTGATCACACGAGAATTTTTATAGTGCAAGAAGAAGAAGAAGAGTAGAAGATCTTTTTCTTTTTAGTTTAGGGGGAGAGTAGAAGATCAGAAAATTTTTGTGATTAAAAAAATGAGAGAGAATCCATTTATTTATAACTATGCAAACGGTAATATGAAAGAGATGCTTATTATGCCTTATCAAAAAAGTCAAGTCACAAACAACTCATTGAAAAGACAATATCAATGGAGTAACAATCTTCATTATCAATTTAACATATGATTGAGGAGAACCATCAATATCATTGACCACAAGGATTATGGTTGCATGATCGATGAGTCAAATGTCCAAAAGCAAAATCACAGAAGTTTATGATTTTCTGCTAAAATATTCGTACCTAAGGGATTTTCTTTTTTGACATATGGTCGAACAAGCTTTATGAGATAAGAAATGCTATCCTTTATATGTTAAATAAGAATATTGTTCACAAAACTTATATGTAAATTTTAACCTTTTGTGGGAAGGAACATTATCAGTGTATAAAAGCTATATAGATATCATATTTTGAAATATGGATCTTCGAACAAATACGTAATTCTGTAATACATTCTAAATGCAAGAAACGTGTTGACTTTTTATTTCTTCAAATTAATCTTACCAAATTATGTTCAATATAATTTTACAAAGTGGGATTTGAATGAATAAAAATATATACAAATCTTATCCTTATAACAGAAATACAAAGGTTATATAATTTATTTTTTCAAAAACATTATCCTTAACTAAGATTACAAAGTATATAAGCATTTATTTATATAAATACAAAACAAAAACCAAAATTGTATCCACTATCATATATGCTTAGCAGTTCATCCTCAAGCAAAAATAAAGATATTAGCTTTTCCTGAATCTCTCTCGCTCTCGAATTCAACAAATATCATGACCGTCCAAATAATGCTTTATATCAAAATTTAGACAATATCAATTATTATGTAAATTCGACAGTATAGAATATATGTTAAAAACAGAACTCCTATGGAAAAAAGTTGCCTAAAATCATATTAATACCAAAATTGCCTTGCAAAAGTAATATCTCAGTTGCATACATTTGACATCCACAAAAGAAAGAAATATAATGACCTTTTTTAAGACAATATAAGGACAGAATAGGGAATAAAGGCTAGTTGGTGCACCAGGGGAAAACATATCTCAAGAATTGCTCAGTGCGCATTAATATTATTGTCACGATTCAAACCTAGGGCTTGGTTGTAAAATAAGAAATGAGGAATTCGAAGGAACCTCAAACCAAGCCTCTTAGCATTCATCAAGCATTGCATAGATAATGAATATAAATTAATGCGAAAAATAAGGGAAATCACGGCTAAGGGACAGTTAATCATGAAACAAGAACTGTATCATAACTATCCATACATGTCCAACAAGACCTCTAGCTTTAGACTTGGCGGGGGCAAAGAAATGTCCCTAGCTCACCCTCAAATAGAAGTAGTAAAAGAACACACGAATCGATAGTCTAAAAGTCTTAATACATCAAGCTTGAAAAAAAATGGGTATCGTCCCTGAACTAGAGGACTCACCATAAGTAGTCTTTAAACAATCCAAAGCTAACCACGTGGAGAGGGGGAGCATGTCACGACCCAAGCCTAGGGCCTAGACGTGACCAGCGAATGGGAAACCCAAAGGAACCCCAAAAAAACCTCGTAGCATATCATTACACATCCATGGTCGCGAAAACAATTAAATGACATTTGAAGAATGGAATTAAGGGCTAAAGAGACTAAGGGAGAACTTGTCGTAACACAGAGTCAAGAGATAATAGAATCAACTCATAGCATAAATACATAGCTTTGTCTAGTAACACCTCTACTACATAGATAATGGCTGGGGCCAAGACATATAATCAGGCTCACCATCATAGTCATAAGTATACGATAAAGTAAAGAGAATCTTAATACATAATGTGAGAGAATAGTCCTTGTCCCCGGAATGGAGGACTCACCAAAGGCTAACTTGGATAGTCCATCTAGCCACAAGAAGAATTAATAGGAGCTCCGGTCCCTACATGGTGATATCATGTAGGGACGAGTATCCATTAGTACATTTGAATGTACTAAATATGTGGGACACAATTCAACAAGAGATAAGTATCATAATCCAAAATGTATAATGATAGGTAATAGGTATATTATAGTAAGATGACACGTATAATCAATGCATAAATAATACATGCTTAAATAACTCATGCTCATATAGGATATCATATGTGAAGATGAGACCAAGCAAGCTATCCAACCTTGTGTCGGGCTAAGATGGTGATGGTCACACCCCATCACCCAAGGTAGTGAGGTACACAACCCTTACATAGTTAATGACATTCACACCTATCATCCGGGTGGCGAAGTACGAACCCCTCACATGGTTGGTGAGTACTAAATCCCACCTCGGTTACCAAGGTGCTAACCCCTCGATAGATTACTCGAGCTCTTGTCCCCCCGAATCGGGCATAGTCGAATACATCACTTTAGATAGGATTTATCATAAGGTATAATGCAATACTTCATATAGAAATAATCATATACATAAGCTCATCACATCATTATAACATCATTCATATCATATCTCATAGCTCATTTCATCATCATAACATCATTCATATCATATTTCATACTTTGGACCTTCAATGCCTCAAGAAACCATAACCGGATATTTTATCGAACACCTTGGGGGTGTGTAATGGGGGGTAAAAGACCATACAATTTAGAGATGAAGTCATGCAAGACAACCCATTATAAAAACATCAATCAACACCTTGAAACACCCCCAAGATATTCACATCAAAAAACCTAATCAAATTCAATATTAGATCCAAGATTTGAAGCTCAAAACATGCTAAAACAACCATACTTTCATGAACTAAAATCACTGTGCAGTAAATTTCTCAATATACAAGACCCACATGTAAAATCAACTTTAAATCATGCATTATCAAGTAAAAGAGGGTTTAGGCACCATGGGTGGAAGGCCCCAATGGTTCAACACCACATACCTTGACTTTGGAGAACCCATGGAGAAGATTAGAAATGGAGACTTGAAGCTTGAATGAAATCCTTGAAGAAATCCTTAAAATTGGTCTTGAGTTTTGGACTTGAATTTAGGGTGAAATATGAGTCTTAATGTTTGAGTGAGTATTGGGGATGTTTAGGATGATATGAGGGTGAAATAAGGCTAAATATATGTATTTTCAAGTGTGGGAACCCTTAGGCGCAAGATTTATAAGTTTTGGACCAAGAAAATTATAACAGGCACTAAAATTAACAGGGGCGCATCGAGGAGGAGACGTGAAAATCCCACTGGAATCTGCATTTTCTACACAAATGAGTCCTAAGAAAATTGCCATAAATCCTTCATTTGAACTAGGAATGAGGTGAAATGAAGTGTAGTGGAAAGATAATTCAAAGAGAATTAATTTGGTAGGTCATGGGCCACCTAGTTCTTTGTGTGCTAAGAGATATGCCCCTTCAAATTTGACTCTCCTAAATAGCATTCTTTGTGATTTTTTCAGATTTTGATACGGTTGCTCTAAAATTTAGGTTAGACCCATTTCCCACTCAATTTGACCCCCTAAAAAAGAATATGAGGTCGGGTTTTCAAACTAATGAACGGATTTATAGATATATAGAAATTACAATTTCGAACACTTTCGAGGCACATTTTAGGGCATTTTTTGGGGTCGTTACAGTGCATCGGTTCTTACATGGTGAGATCATGTAGGTAAAAGTATGCATTAGTACTTTGAATATACTAAGTACATGGGATGCAATGGAACCAGGAAACTATAACATCATAACAAACAATATGCATAATCATAACAAAGGGATAAAGCTCAAGAGATGATGAATGATTAATGGATGTTTAAAACATGTTTTGAAGCAGCATAAATATCTCAAGTCATCATATACATACTTATGTAGGATCGAGGAGACCATAACCGACATATAAGACCATGTGAGATACAACATGAAATTCAATATAACCCCCTATGTTGGCCGGGGAGACTACTTGCCAGGTAGAACTTTGTCAACTTATGCATGCACATCTTTCTTTAAATTTATGCTTTTGTGAATTCACTAGCCTTAACCTACAAGGGCTCCTATGATGACACATAGTTAATGGACAAGAGGTTTTTATAAGGATTCCCTTACCGAACACCGCCTCAAGCCCCATTCGGTGCTAAGTCAAGTCCACAGAATACTTTTAAACATAATAATATGCATGTACATTTCTAGCTTAAGCATAACTTCATCATAATAAGAGTAGCTTATTAAAATCTTATGATCCATTCAAGTGAGAATTGTCTTTAATTATCACAAGAGGATCCATCTTTGGTGAGAATTTTCCTTTCACTATCTTTCATAACATCATTAAAAAGGCTTCCATAAATACTTCATAACTTTCAAAAACATATAGTTGAAGCCCTTGTCATTCATAATCATAATTCATTTAGAACATAGTTTAAAACTTGCTGAGGAGAATGCATAATATTCATAAAATTTATCTTTTAAAACCATTAATAAAATAATCAAAATTCATCTTTTAAAATCATTCATAAAATAATCCTGCATAAGCATTCAAAACCCTAGGTAGCAAATCATGTGAACATCTAAATCATCAAATTTTATAATATAGCACAGATTCATAGAATAATACATCATTGGCAGTAAATACATTATAGTATAAGCATTTAGTGAGATATCATAAAACTCATGAAGATATTATAATTTGAAACTAGATACAATATGAAGATACTTGGTCTTAATGGTGAAACAAATCAACAAATCAAACCCACATACGTTCGAGTGGAGGTTTAGGGAAGAGAATTGAGATTGGGGAAGAAAACCTTAAAACACTATCTATTGCCTTCTTGTATCTTGAGAGTTAGGAGCTTTAGCAGAAGTTGAGAGAAATCAGAGTTGGGAGTGAACGGGAGTGTAATGAGAGGGAATAATGCTGATGTGGGTAGATTTGGGCCTTAAACGACGTAGTATGAACTTAGAGTGCAGGAGAAATGTCAAGACTGACTTCATTAAAGTTGTTGGGGCCTATCTACGAGCCTAATCTATAGGTCATATGTTGACATCCCGAAGGCGCAACGTCGTGGCAACTCAATAAAAAATAATAAAAATAAAAGAATAATTTAATTTAGGAGTCACCATCTAATTTTAAGGATAATTAGGAAACCAATTAATTATTTACAAAATAGTTTGCGAACCAAAAATTTTGAGTAAGGGTTCAAGTTATTACGAAGGGAAGGTATTAGCACCCTTCAGGATCCACAATTGTGGGTCCTGGCTGAACTCATTTTTTACAATTTGAGGAGAAGATACACAATATACACAAGTACGATAATCATGAAATAAACACACAAAAATAATATACAAAATGGTCAAGACCCAACCTCGGGGCCATGACTGGTGCCGATTGGACACCAAGACCAACGTTCATTCACATGACTCATCCGTAAGAATACGAATTCTACTGAAATTTCGGCAGAGTTTCCTCTGTTTTACTGACTATCCGCACCTGCAGCAGCACCCAGAGTACAATGACAAACGCACATATATATACATATACATATCAACGCGGGCCGACAAGGTCTCCGCTGCGGTCCTGCCGCCTAATAAAGTACCAGACATGTACAATCACATCACAACTTAGACTTGTCACCCACTCGTATCCACTGACCTCTACATCACAAAATGAAACATATGACGGGACAGGGCCCCGCCGTACCCTCTAAAATACCAAAAGAAAACAAAGTAACATAAAATACAAATCCAGTTGCATATACCCAAAAGATTGCCCCTGAAGTAAAGGAGCGCAGTACCGGTAGATAGTAGATCCTAGCTGGGAGGGTCTTTCTCCTGTACGTCGGTGCCTGCGGCATGAAATGCAGCCCCACACAAGGGGGGTCAGTACGGGATAGGTACCGAGTATGTAAAGCGGTAAGTGC